>CAJNSZ010000090.1:142559-156264 GCA_905329745.1 Rotaria sp. Silwood2 | reverse complement strand
GTTTGAATGAGAACCTTATTATTGAAAATTCACTGTAAACAATTCACAGGATAGGTTTGTTCTTTAAAAGGTCAACTGAAAATCTTATAAAAAACAAGTTAGAAAAATCAGTAATACATGGTTCGATGCATCTTTATCTCTTCTTTCCAACAGTGAAAACCGCAGTTCTCTACCTTGTTTCTATCAAACTTTATTCAAAAATACTCACGAGCATTCATGTTTATGCTACCAGCAAACCTGCGAACGAAACAGATGTTATCGAAATTTTATTATTATGATACCAGTTGAATGGTGATCGAATTGCATAGAAAAATAGAACGAAAGACGCTCTATCTGTTCATAAAAAAAGAAATTTTTTTACAGCTTTCTGTAAGAAAATAAAGTACCTCCGCCACTACTTTTGGACTGCCCTAAGTATATCTTCAAGACATAAATAAAGCAATAAAAAGGATCCGAATATATATTTAAGTTATAATAAAAATATTTCTATTTCTGAGGAGAAATGTATATAAAGAAGTGAAACAATTAGATCACCTTCAATTGAACAGAGATGAAAGCGGATCTAAAGTTGTTTAAACAACAATAACATAGTTACCTAATAACTTCAACCAATATTGAAAATTTATGCACATTGGCCAGTAAAAAGAGCCAATTCGATATGAAAAAATAGCAGATATATCATGAAAACAGACGTTGCCGTTACACTATCATATCTCTGCACTTCTGATGCAAATGATTCATCTTTTGACAAAATACTTATGCATTCTCGTTGACGAGACATGATAGGATAATGCCGATTAGAAAAAAGATCGAAAGAGATTCTATATTCTGAACCAGTTTGAAATTGGAAAAAAATGATTCAAAATCTGTATACAATACATGAAATGAAGCTTTTTCTACATCCTTTATTGGTTGTGTCGTTTCCAAATGTGCAGTATTCTATGGGATTCATAATAGATTATTTTAATAGTGTCTGTTGATGTATTAATGAATAGAGATTTATGCTAATTTATGTGAGGGAAGAAGGACAAACACGTCTGTCATTTAAAGAAAAAGTATAAACAGAAGAAATACTAGAGTTTGAGTTGTAGCCGATTTATAATGCTAAACTAAGATATATGGACGTTTTTCAAATATTGATTTATTACTAATTATAGTAGAGCATAAGATGTCAGTGAATATGCAACAACTAAGTAGCACATAGCAATGTATGTAAATATTTAATGATGATCCTTATATGTTATACCAATAATAACTGCATCTAACTGGCGAGAAATCAAAATGTAAGTTACAATTTGATTTCAGCTGTTTTTCTTCATTATAGTTATTAGAGTTTGAGAACTATAAGTCTTTTGTTTTTGCTTTTTTCTTCCCTTGTGATGCAATGGATTGAACTGGAATTTTTTATGAATCCTTCAGTTATGTTAGGATAAATGTCTTTTGTCAAATGAAGTATGAAGATTCATTATATAAGAAGCACTTAAGATCATTTTAATTGCTGTCTGGCGCAGTATCTTTCACAAGGAAATACTTGAAAGCTTTGATTTGATAAAAACTTGTACTCCGATAATTATAACCTATTTGGCTAGAAGTTCAAACTTGTTTGTCAAATCATTGTGATTCTACTATTTTAAAGTTCGTATCTCATAGAAATAAGAAAGAGACTTGTTATATTCATTTATTTTCATTTAAAATATACTTATTGAACGCAATAATAGCATCTTCTACTTCTTGCAAAAATTGTTTAATATGTTCAATCACTGTTTGTTCGTGTTCAAATCAAGTACAACTGTAGAATGTGGCATACATGGCTGGATACATTAGATCTAAATATGATTTTATTTTGCTCGTATTACATGCATCGTTGAGTAAGTCAAGATAATTTTGTTCTTGTTGAATGAGTGATTGAAATTGTTTTTTTCGTTGATTATCTTCAAACCAGTGTGAAATGAATTTAATATCATTATTATTAAATGTCATTGCACATCTTTCCCAATCAAGTATTGCTAAAATTTTTCCAGTATTTTCATCAACTAAGATATTTGATGAATTTAAGTCTGTATGAGTCATATGAAATTTGATGTCTGGATTTGACAAGTTCGAATCTGTTTGAGCACAATCAATTATTTTTTGTAATGATAATATTAAATGTTCTCCGATCTGAAATAATTGTTCATCCGTTTGAATTCGTTGTATAGCCCATCGTAAATGTTCAATTAAATATTCTTTAAAAGTAAGAAATGGTCCTAGTGTAGGACCATCTTCAATAGATCCACCAAGAAACATTTCTTTACTACAAAAGGAACCAATTTTATCCGTTTCTGGTAATTTTACTTGACGCAATTGTTTAACATAATCAGTCATTTCAATTGCTGTTTTAATCAAATTTTGATCAGAAACTTTTTCAATAATAGATTCTTACGTATGTCCATGAATTTTTTCCATTAATATATATTCACATGATAAAATACTTGTTTCAAAATTAACAGAATAATCGAATATTTTTGGTAAAGGAATTGTTGTATGTTCGAGTAAATATCCCATTGTATAAACTTCATTTTTAATACGGTATTCTTTCCAATAACGATGAGGATTTGATATTTTTAGTATGAATTCCATATATGAAGAAGTTTTTGATTGAACTTTTAAATTAAAAATCAAATTGATACGTCCAGAGGTTTGTAAACGTTCAAAAGAAATGCACTGTAATTCAAATCGTTCCAAAAGTTTATTTATATTTTCTATTGTTAATTTCGATGAGATCAACGCAATATCATGCATTTGCTCGGAGTATGATGGATGTTGAATGAAGTTCATTGTGTGAAAATAAATCATCTAAAATTTGCCTCGTACTTATATATTAATCAGAACATTTTTGTAATTACGCAATAAATGATTCAATGCAAATATACTATGAAGACAAGGACATGCACTAGTCTTATAGTATTGAAAATAGGAGGATAGTGAATAATAAAATTGTATATTTAGTAAAAACAAAACAAGATAGTATACTATCAAAGATTTAGAACTCTGGCAGAAGGGGAAAGAGAAATCTGCCGCTAACCTTTGATGAACGACCTGTTGTTATGTAAACCGAGCATCGATCCGAGTTATTCAATCATAAATTTATGTACTGAAGTATATTTGTAGTTGTTTCAACATAACAGTAAAACTAGAATTTCAATAAATGAGGACACTTCAATGGAAAGGGGAAGCTATCATGGTGAAAGAACGTGCTTTGAAGTTCATTAAAAGTAGTGTCGGTTCATTTTTTGTACTTTTTCTGCTGAGAAAAAACAAAGAAATTTTCAGAACGGATACGTGATCGTATCTTCTTTTCTAAGTCTGTCACTACTTCAACGTTTATTGTTTTCTACTCTCATCAATAACGAATTAAATCGAAAAGAAACTGGATAAGAAAATCATATAAATATTGTAGGAGATCTTAGGTTTTTCTAGAGTCTTTCGATATACATAGTTTAAAATAATATAATCGATAAGAAACAAACTATGTCAGTAATATAATTGATTCTCATGCCAGCAAAACTATCTAAACAATCATTTTCACCAGAAACACAAAATAGGTGTTAATAGCAAGTTTCGTTAATAGATACAATCATTTCCAAATGCTTGTCCATACGGAACATACCACTAACTAACAGAGTATACGTTTGTACATCCAACGAAACTGATTACTACAGCAGTAAAAGACTGAGTGAATGTCAGTAAGATATACTGGAATCTATTGCAAACTTTTCTTATGTCTGTCTTTTCTCCGCAATCACTTCACAATAAAAGAATGGCATTTATAACCGTTCAAATATATGATTAATAGGATATGTTTTTATATTAAACGTGACATTTTTCAACCTATTCTGTGTCATAGAATTTCAAGTTTATGTAGTAATATCAGTAGAAAAAATGTTAGTTATCTATTTGATTGCTTTCTTTCAATGGCATTTTTACAAGCGCTTTGATGAAAGTAAATATGCGTACGATTTAAGGTCTGTACATTCAGCTCACTGATGAGTTTCTATCACGAAGATATGCACGTTCACTCAATCAACTATCGTCTTAGTTTTTATGCAGAATTTCAGTTTTATCCTAGAGTCTTGAACTGTCGCGGAACTATATTTTACAAAAGAAATTTAAAAACAACCTCAACCAGTTGGTTTAATATCGTAGAAATTTCTCAATTAAGACGAAAGTTTGGTTAGACAAAACTGCATAAGCAAGATTAGCTTGTTGGTAAAATGAATGAAATGCATGGGATATTGATGTCAACATTTTTACGTCAGACTATTTTAATCGTGCAAGTATTCTGACTGGAGAGTATCAAAAGTGATCAACTAAAGCGAGAATTTTACGTTGTTTCTGAATATATGGTCAGAATTTTTTGTTCGGCTTAAATTTGGTTCTTGATGCATCAGTTCAGAATGGAAGCTTAAAAGGTTGTTCGTACAAAACATTTAATTAAATGAATTTGGCAAGTATGTTTATTCCGTTTTTGAACACGTAGATGTGATTGAAGAAAATGAAAAATTGCTATTTAGAATCAATATTCAATACTCGTTCCAAATGTATACCCCGTATTTTTCTCCGATATACAGTTATTCATCTGTGAGCAAATATCTAAATAATAACAAAAACATTGTTTACACTCAACAAAATACACTTTCTCTTATTGATAACTTCTTTGAATGATATGTCTAAATAGATTTGACTTTCTATAGCTGCAGAGGATTCAATTTTCTACAAAATGATGATTTACAATAAGCTAGAGCAAAAGAGTCGAAATCTATAAGTATTTTTCGAATAGTGACTCTACTTTTTTCCAAAACAAAAATCGTTTTTTTATTTCTAAAATGCAACAACTTTTCATCGTTTGTAGCAATATGTAAAAAGCAAAGTAAACTAATTCGGAATTTTGCAGATTGAACCTCTCTTTACAAACTAGTATATAAAAAGACTTATACTTTGACACGAGGTAGTTTCAATTAAAGTACTAGAAAAGACTACCTGAGAATGCTGTACAAACACGGCTTTTGACTTTCATCAAAAGTTTGCTGTCAATGAGCTGAATTTAGGACAAAAAAACTAAACATATATTTAAGAAGAGCTTGAATTTCTCATTCTAGCTGACTACTATTGGTTCTCTCCAATCACTGAAAAATCGGTGAAAACTCAAAAGACATGGTATGTAAATACTTTCTACATACAAGTTATTTTCAAGTGTTGAAGTAATTTATTCAGAAGAGTTTGTTACATTATCATTTGTCAAGACATTTTTTCGAATATCTAAATTGTAGACTCAATAATAAAGATAAACAATGAATTCATTACTAGTTTTCATTGTTTCAGAATGCAAAGCTATCGATCAATATATAATCTTGTTAAAATGATAAACTCGATATATATCTCAACAAAAACTGGGTGTCTCCTAATAATTTTTTATTCATTCCATTTACATTTATTTATATGTATCGAATACTGCCACACGACTTTAATAGTTGCATATAAAACTACTCTTTCATGATGAATATTGTTGCAATAATTTCGATTTTAATACTTGCATACGTAATCAACTTGACAATAAATAAGTTAAGTCTTTTAGTTTATCTTATGTCAGTTATTCTACGCATCGTTATTTGTCGACACTTGGAAACGAGGAAGAGACAGCAGGCATCTAGACTTCATGAAACATTAAAACTGAAGGCTTTGCTGTTTTTTTCCTTGCTAAGAGAGAAGGTACCTTCTTTTTTCATACGATGACGAATATGAATCGAAGGTAATGAACGACCGATTCCTATCATAGCACACAGATATTCTGTAAACCATTGACAAAAAACAATCTTCGTTTGTTTTGAATTATTTCATAAAACTTTATCGATCTTTTTCATTCTCTTTTATAGAATTTATCATCTTCTTCATGTTTTTTTTTTGTTAACTCCTTCCTAACGAAGACTAAACTTTGTAATAATGTAAAATAAAAAAAGATCTAGGGGATGTACAATCGATATGAAATGCAACACTGTCATGTTCTAAATATTTTCTAGTGCGCACAATAATTTAAATGAGAAAATATTCTAATATAAATAGTTGATATCAGAACTGCTATCGGCTATCGATATCAAGTATAATATATGTTATCAACTTCTCATTGTTAATTTTTCTCTCAATGTGAACTAAACGATAGTACTGTGACTTTTTTCATCACTCTCTCATAATGATACGATTACTCATCTGTATGTCCGTCGTCATTGTTTTTTTTTCTTTCTTTCTATTCGCAACAGTCATCACTTTTGTTTCTTTCTGCATACGATCATATTCATGAGTACAATCTTCTTCGCTGTCATCAATAACAATGAGTATTGCTCCTGTTTTTTTTTCTATTTTTGCCCCTAACCAGCAAGTTCAACGATTTTACTTTGTGTAAGCAACTTTTAAATAAAACTGTTTAGAAAACTGATATATGTAATACGTCAACATATATATATATATATTTTTGGTTGATACTTATTTTCTCTCATGAAAAGAATGAAAGAAAAAAAGCGATGCAGTGAATCATAGTGAAAAAAACCAATGGTGAATAAAGTCAGCTGATACTTTTTTATATTGTAGATGGCCTCAAGTTTGACGACTGATATTGAAAGTCTATCTATATTATTCGATAAACAAACAGATTTAACTGAAAAAACAGCTGATGATCGACCAGAAACTAGCGGTTCGGCATCGTAAGTATTTGTGTTCTTTCTTTGTCTAGTGCTGATGAGTCATCTTTAAAATTGAATGAAATCTGTGTAGTGATTTGATAGTATAAAATGATACTTCTTTTTAAGAAGCGAAACACTTAATAGCGATCAGTCAATATTTTTTTTTCTAGAACTTTACATTCGAAGTCCATATTTTGTGCGCATTGATCTCGAAAACAAAACATTATCTGATGCTCATTGAAATGGCCATTAGAGACGCTGAGATCTTTATATAATACAAATGTTATCCGATTTTCAGGATGATATTTCGTTCGCTCAAAGTAAAATCCGAATATTATAAATAGTCTATGCTTTTCATTATGTCGAAATAGCAAAGCGAGACAAGGCATTGATGTTAGCAGTGATCAATTATCGCTAGCACTAATGGTAATCCATTAATAAATAATTGCTGACATCTTTTTTGTTAATTAATAGAATTCTATAGGATGTTACTAGTTAGACCGTTTGTTATGGTTATGTAGGAGAAAAATGAGAGAAGAAAATATCAACGTCGTTTCTCTATCGAAGATTTGTAGAAAAAAACAAAACCAAACTTTAAAAGATGTAGATGACAGTGGATACTTGATATTAATATAAATGAATAAAAATTCATTCATTTATATAAATACAATAGGCAAAGTGTATGTAAAGAAAATGTTAAATATCGATATTTGCAGTATTTAAACAAAGCGCTTGACGAAACACGACATAGTTTTCCAGAAATTTTGCAATGTGAACAAATTGAATAAAAGAATGTATTTTTCACTAATATTCAGGGCAAGGTGAAATCTAATTTCTACAACGACTTTCAGTAAAAATAGTCAAATTTTCATCAATTCAATAAGTATTAAGAGTTTTTATTATCAATACAATGTCGTAAGTCCCAAACAGAAAGTTGAAATGCTTTGCACTGTGAGCTGAGCTCAGGTACCTTCTAGTTTATTCCGGTTTGTTCTTTTATGTATAGAATTCATGTTCTTATTCGATATGTTTTTTAATTGAACTATAAACTTCTAGTAATATTCAATTACGTCGATCTCTAACTGTATCAACTCTTGCACATTATTTTGGTCTTCAATGTGGCGAATTTCTTCGTTTATCTCTTAATTCTCAAATTGAATCCAATAGTCATGATACTTTAAAAAGCTTTTTAATGAAACATCGTGGAATTTCGTTTGAAACTGGTATAAAATCGTATCATTCTCAATCAATATTATCGAATATTCATGAGGAAGATGAGTTTCTATCCTATCTTCATTCATCTATATCCTCTCCCACCGAAGAACTTCGAATTGCTTATAATGTAAAATTTCATTGGACATATGATAATCAGCTTCAAAGTAATTATAAACCTGATTTTTTATTAATAAAACATTTAATAAATAATGAAAATCGAATACAAATAACAATTGCTGATGCTAAATCATCATCTCGTATGCGTATTGAACATTGTATTCAAGTTGCACTTTATGCTATTGATTTACGGATATGGATCGAACGAAATAAACTTGACGAATACGTTTTTATACATGATTTTGGAGAAATATGGTTACCAAGCGAAAGTGAATTAATTCCATATGAAAAAAAGATTTTTCCAATGACTAAGCTACAAGAAAGATTAAGACATTTTCTTAAATATGATCTAGAGAAAATTCTAACAGGTAATAGGAAATAAAAAAATAAAAGAGATTTCCAAGAATTTGTTGTAATTTTAGGTTCTGAATGGATAATGTTACCACGATGTTCACTTTGTTCATATGCACCTCGTTGTCGTCAAAGAGCTATTTACTATGAACCTAATTCAATAAATAACTTATCATATTTACCTTCATCAGCTCATTCATTAATTTATTCATTTTTTCATTCAACATGGCTTTCACCAATTGATCTTAAACATCTTTTTGATCAGTCAAATCAAGATGATCCTTATTCAGATGATAAAAAAAAACTAGAAAGCATTTTATCAATCAATCCAGAAGATAAAACAAGTGCTGTTATCAAAGCTCTTCAGACTCATGAGCCACAACTAAAACGGCAAACATCACTTTTAATACCAAAAAAAAATAATGATTTAATTCTTTTATTTTTTTTCTTGATACCTAATCCATCTCAATTACATTCTGTAGCACTTTTTGCATATAATATATATGATACGTTAAATCAATCATGGTTTTCATCTAAACCAAGTATTCAATCATATCCATCACCTTATCAAATTGTTTCAATGATAAGTCAATCATTAGAATTTAAATCTCAACGCCCTTGCCAAATAGTTCTTTTTGATGAACAAGAAAAATCAATTTTATTTGAACAGCTAACACTTGCATCGGATAGTGAATATATTGATCAATGTCTTATATTATTAAGTTCATCAGAAAATGCTATTTTACTTGATTATCCGCCGGATGTTATTCAAACGGATCGTTTTTTTCGTTCACATCCATTATCGAATGTAACAAAAGATGAAATTGAACAAGAATTATATGAACGTTATGGATCATCTGGTGACAATAGTAATAAAAAACCTTCAAAAGTAGAATTAGCTCAACAATTAAGACAACTAAACGAAAAAGAACAAGAAAAAGCAAGACAAACTCTTATTGGTTTACCTTGTCTTATTTGTTTACATACAGGTAATTTTGTTTTAGGAAATTTGTTTCTTAATTGTGTTTTTTTCTTAGCTATTCGACAATCGTTTGTTGTGCCGATGCCTGCTTATTTCGATTTAGAAGATCTTAAATATTCATTCAAAATTGCTTTGCCATCATCCAATCCTAATGAATTATTTGAATCTATTCAAAAGCCAGGTATTGTCCATTTAAATAAATAATGTACTTGATTGATATGCGCATAATTCGAAAACAAAAATAGACAGATCTTCATTTGTTAATAGTCAAAGAAAGAATGTTTATCTTCATCGCCATATACATCAAACAGTGATCATATTTCAAAGGAACCATATTGGGAAAATTTTTCGAATAGTTTGCAACGGAATACAAGTCTTTGTCTGAGATTCTCGAAACCAACCAACTAACCAGTGCTAATAATAAGACTGATCGAGTAGTCATGTTTCTTTTTATCTTAAAACAATTTGAAGTTACTATATCAAGTTTTGGGAAAGTCTTTCGCTCAAAAACAAAAAAAAAAGATCCTATTGAATACCAGAAGTCGCAAAGTCTACTAGAACAGAATAAAACTAATAAAGAAAAACAAAAAATTCGCATCCATAATTTCATACAAGAAGGAAAAGTGGATCTAAGATCTACTGATCTAGGTGTACTCCAATGGATTCTAATAAATTTGGATAGATTTCTTAATTCTCTGGATCCAAAAGACACTATCAGAACCATATGTACTTTCTTGATTTCAAATCATACTCAGACTCGGTGATCTCCATTTTTTTTTATGATCTTCAATAAATTCTTATGAACTTGGATGAATTCTATTAGATCGTGGTGAATTCTGATGAACTTCGGTAGTACGCACCAATAAATCTATTTGAGGAACCACTAGAATTCTGGATCTGCTTTTTTCTCATTCGCTTTCTTTCTTTATGGATATTCCTAAATCCATGAATTTTAAAATTTTTATCGAATAATATGTAAACTTTGAAAAATTAAAAGAAGCGTCATCAACCATCTCAATTTGTTGAATGCACTCCATGTCGAAGTATTTAACATTAATAATTAACATCGATCTTTTTTTGATGAACTAATGGATTGATATGTTCTTCTTTTAACCGGTTTTCATCCTTTATTTTGACAGATATTGATTATCTTATTCAAGAACATTTAAATGTTCTTGTTCGTCTTTATTCAATTATTCAAAACCATCTTTCTGAAGCAAATCGCCTTCAATTAGATGCCTATCCGTTACCTAAAATTACTTCAATAAATAGTCCTCATCCACATATTCGTCGTTTAATATTTTTACGGCAATATGAAATGTTATATTCTTTACGTTCAATTCAACAAGCACGATTTGATATAAATGAACCACCGATTATTATTCGAATCATAGGTAAAAAATCGATTGACAAATATAATCATTTATGGGAATGCCAAATTGAACGCGGTCAAGAGACAATTTCAAAAAACTTAACTGAATATGTAGCAAACACAAGTGATTTTCGTACATATTCATATTTAATTTCTGAAGATATTTATACAATCCGAACATTTCCTGATGCTATTTATATGGACTTAGCTATTGATGGTGTTCCTTCTCGTAGGAAATTTGACCGATGTGGTTTAGCTCATGTTGAGCAAAAAGAAGAAGAAGAATCAATATTTATTCGTGTTAAGCTCTGTAACCTTTCTCTTGAAATTAATCATCAATATTATTTGAGTGAACGTTATGTAGATTTTAATACTAAAAAGGCTATACAAGCATTAGAACAAGCTACTCCGTCCACAATACAAATATTAGATGACCCAAGGCAATTAACAAAACCTGAAGCAGTTCAAAAAGCAAGTGAAACAATGCAACGAGAAATATTAAATATGTTTTCAAAAAGAGAACCTTCAATTAAACCGGAACGATTACATATGCTTAATAGAGCACAACAATTTGCATGTGAAAAAGTTAAAAACGAACGTGTGACACTCATTTGGGGACCTCCAGGTATGAACACTTTTATTTTCTTTTTTTAGAGACAGACATTTAGTCTAGAAAAATTCTCATGAATATTTCATTACGGTCTATTAGTCGTTGTTAACTATATGTTTCATGACTGACAACGTTATGTGAATTCCATTTTGAATGAGTTGGCATACGAACAAAATATTGATAACTACAATAAAAATTTGAGTTTGCTTAGTTGATAATTTGAACGTGATAGAAAATTTTCATCTATTTCTGAGTCTGATGACTTTGCTTTTTTGGAATACACTTAATCAATAGATATGCCTTAATTCATTAGAATCGATCATTTCTTATCCATTAAAAGCATTTCAGCTCATGATATTTTTGACAACATTTAGACGCATTGAATAATATCGTTATAGCAAGTTTAGGTTATTAAAATAAGAGTTTCAACTATTTTGTGCTGAGAAAAAATAATAGTTATCACAAAAAAGACACATGCGCAGTATATTTAAGCGAGAGGTTGTCACTATTTCTTTGTATTAATATTGTTGAATTGTTGTCTTGAACTATAGCATTTCTAAAGATAATTGTTAATGCTAGATTTTCAATTCTAATTTCAATCCGTCGTTAGACACTTTCATTTGTGTATAATTTTTTTATAGGCACTGGTAAAACTTTTTGGTTAAGTGTAACTGCTTTTCAAATGTTAATGTTTTCGTCTTCTCCATTAAGTATATTAATCACAGCTTGTACTCATACAGCCATTGATAATCTTCTTTCATCATTAAATTATTTAAAAAAAATTTTTTCTTTATCACCACAATTTCCTCAATGGTATCAATTAGCTCAAGGATTAATCGTATTAAAAATTGATTCAAATAATTATCGTGATCTTTCATCTTTATATGGAAAACGTTCTGTAATTGTTGGTTCCACAGTATGGACACTACAAAAACTTGATCGTTCAATTGTTTTTGATATTATTTTTATTGATGAAGCAACACAAGTATTAACAAGTGATGCTGTTTTAGCTATAAATCGTTTAGCTGATCATAAAGAATCGCGATTAATTGTAGCTGGTGATCCTCTACAATTACCACCCGTTAAACGTTGTGTTTATCCATCTTTACCTCATCCTATACCTGATTTATTTTCATCTATTTTTCACTGTTTATTACGTGATGAAAATAATATTCCGATATCGTTATATACAGAAAAACCATTTGAACAAATATCACGTTGTCCATATTTATCCACTTTTGATGAAAACCATCGTAGGTTTATTTTTATCTTGTTATTTTTTCAACTATTCATTTATTTTTCTAGGTATGAATGATGAATTATCAGATTTTACTCGTCTTTTATATGGTGAAAATTATCGTCAAAGTCGTTCGACACCTTCACTTTCTATTCGTTCAGTTGAAGATTCGAACACATATCTTCTTGGTTCTCTTCTTCAACCATATAGTTCACTTTATACACTTCTTGTTGACTCATCATTATCTTTATTTTCAACTCGTAGTGAAGATCTTGATCTTGAATCACATCTTGTTTATTCTCTGATTAAAGAACTTGTTTCACGTATATCTCTCTCATCAATATTTATAATAACTCCACATCGAATGCAACGCTCTGCTATTCGACAAAAACTATTAAAAAATCCATTTTCAAATGTTTCAATATCATATGATACTGTTGAAAGAATGCAAGGAAAAGAAGCTGAATGTGTCATAATTTGTATGCTATATAGACAACGTGAAATGCTTAACAATGAATTGGATTTTATTTATAATCGACAACGTATTAATGTTAGTATAACTCGTGCAAAACAATTGTGTGTTCTTTTAACATCACAATTATTATTTAACCAACCACCATTAGAATTATTTGTTAATGGAAATACAAGAAATGCTTATACTTTATTAAGTAATTATGTTAATAAATCGACTATACGATTATTGGATAATCATGGCAATATTAAATAATTTTATATCTCAATTAGAAGAAAACTATGATCCAATTTGTTTGTTTTTGATATTTCGAATGTTTGAATACAATTTATATAATGTACATCAATATCTTTTTTTGCCACGTAAATCCAAGAGGACAACAAAGGGTGTTCCGAAAGTTCTGAAACGATTTTAAAATTCATCGTTCTCGCATTCAACAAACGCAAATTCTTTGAAACTTTGATATATTATTGCACATATGTAGTGCCACATAACTACAAAGTTTGAGGTCTATAGGTTCTACTATAGAGGAGAACCTGTAACAACACTTTGATGTACTATTTTTAAAATTTTCCTGTGTTCCGGATCTGCCAAAATATCTATATTTCGGCTTAGGTAGATGATAAAATCTTGAAT
>CAJNSZ010000090.1:51521-142544 GCA_905329745.1 Rotaria sp. Silwood2 | reverse complement strand
GGCTCCTGGTTGTGATGTTGATGATACAGCTTCACCGCTAACAATCGATTCTGTTGCACCTGGTCCCGATCTCACACCTTCTGGTTGTGTTGGGCCTCCTGGTTGTAATGTTGATGAGATAGCTTCACCAGTCACAGTCGATTCTGGAACACCTGGTACTCTTGTCACACCTTCTGGTTGTGTTGGGGCTCCTGGTTGTGATGTTGATGATACAGCTTCACCAATCGCAGTGGATTCCGTTGCGCCTGGTCCTGATGTCACACCTACTGGTTGTGTTGGGCCTCCTGGTTGTAATGTTGATGAGATAGCTTCACCAGTCACAGTCGATTCTCGAACACCTGGTACTCTTGTCACACCCTCTGGTTGTGGTGGGGCTCCTGGTTGTGATGTTGATGATCCAGCTTCACCAATCGCAGTCGATTCTGTTGCGCCCGGTCCTGATGTCACACCGATTGGTTCTGTTGGGCCTCCTGTTTGTAATGTTGATGAGATAGCTTCAACAGGCACAGTCGATTCTGTTGCGCCTGGTGCTGATGTCACACCTACTGGTTGTGCTGGGGCTCCTGGTTGTGATGTTGATGAGATAGCTTCACCAGTCACAGTTGATTCTGGAACACCTGGTACCCTTGTCACACCCTCTGGTTGTGTTGGGGCACCTGGTTGTGATGTTGATGATACAGCTTCACCGCTAACAGTCGATTCTGTTGCACCTGGTCCTGATGTCACACCTTCTGGTTGTGTTGGGCCTCCTGGTTGTAATGTTGATGAGATAGCTTCACCAGTCACAGTCGATTCTGGAACACCTGGTACTCTTGTCACACCCTCTGGTTGTGTTGGGGCACCTGGTTGTGATGTTGATGATACAGGTTTACCACTAACAGTCGATTCCGATGCACCTGGTACTGTTGTCACAGCGTCTGGTTGTGTTGGGGCTCCTGGTTTTGATGTTGATGATACAGCTTCACCGCTAACAGTCGATTCCGTTGCACCTGGTACTGTTGTCACACCTTCTGGTTTTGTTGGGGCTCCTGGTTGTGATGTTGATGATATCGCTCCACCACTAACAGTCGGTTCCGTTGCACCTGGAACCGTTGTCAGACCTTCTGGTTGTGTGGGGGCACCTGGTTGTGGTGATGATGATGTAGATTCAGCACTAACAGTTGATTGCGTTGCATCTGGTACTGTTGTGATATCTTCTGGTTGTGTTGGGGCTCCGGGTTGTGGTGTCGATGATATTGCCGCACCGCTAACAGTCGATTCTGTTGCACCGGGTACTGTTGTCACTGGTTCTGGTTGTGTTTGGGGTTCAGATTTTTCTGTCATTGACGCGGCTTCACCACTTTCAGTATAGTCGGTGGCAGCCGATGGTGATATTCGCCCTGATGTCTTTGTTGGGATGCTTGACTCGGCGTTCGATGACAACAGTTCGCTGTTTGCAGTGGATTCTGGTACAGATGCTGTTGCTGTGAGCTCGGTCGATGGGAGAATGATGGGTGTTTGTGATGTCATTGGTAATGTTCGGTCGGCAAGATTTGTTACAGTGGGTATGTGTAGATGCGTAGTATGTGGTGGGGGCGTGGTGTAGTGAAGCTCTGGGGCATTTATGATTGTGCTTGTTTCCGGTGTGGTTTCTACTGCACGATGCTGCGTAGTTTCGATGACTGCCATTGTTTGTGGCACAATGGAAGGAAGATTGGTAACTGTGGCTGTCGGAATGATTTGATATGTTATTGTGGCGGGCTCGTTAGGTTGAGTTGTGACATGCTCGGCCGTCTCTTGAGATATGGTGTAAAGAGGAGACGGAGGTGTTGTTATCGAAGTAGTTTCGGACGGCGATGTGTCGCCGTTGCTGGGCTTTAGTGTTGTAATCGGTGAAATTGTAGGTAACAGTGTGGGGGGGATGTATACAGGTGTTGCCGAGGTAATCATGTCGGAGTTTGTTGTGGTTGTTTCACCTGGTTGACTTGTAGTAGTGGCTATTGTCGCATGGGGTGCCGTTGAGGATTCTGTTTGTCTTTCTTCGAGGAAGACAGTTGCAGTCGTCATCGTTGGAACTTCACCTGGTAGGGTTGTTGTTGTGGCAGTTATTATGGTTTGTGATGTTGACAGAAGGGGTTGATCGGTTATTGTCAAAGTGGTTTGAGGCATTGTAGTTGTAATTCTTTCTGATTGTGGTTTACCGCTTTCTGTGGTCGTTAGTAACGTTGATGATGTGCTGGTGATGGGCATTGTTGTCGTAGGAGTTTGTATGAAGGGTATTGTTTGCTCTTGGGTTGTACGTGTCTCTATTGCTAAGGGAAATACCATTGTTATATATTATGGTTTTGTGGAATGTTTGAAAGCGTATATGTCAGTTGGCCCAATTCTATGTATGGATTTTGCAGTCCTGTGAGTTTTACGAATGTTCGACTATAGTGTGCGTATTGGGGGATTAGGGCGTTATGGAAATTTTCGGTATGTTTTTCCGCTGGGCCTTGCAAAATTATCGGAAGTTTTTATTTATGAAATCCTTCTGTGTCAGGAAAATGTTTTGCTTTTTGGAGTTTTAATTCCTGATTTAAAGCGCTGTTCACCTGAGGATTTGCTTATATGGGGTCCTGTAGCAGTTATAGTTGGAAAGTAGTACTGGAATTGTTAGCAATTGTTGAGCTGAGATAGAAGGGTTTCAAGCTTAGGTATAATGTCACTGGAGTTTGCCGATTAGGAGTGAAAATAGAAAAATGGTTCATACTTGTTTCTATAATTGTTGAAGTCGTCAAAGGTATGACAGTACGTATTGTTGCTTCTGTAGTTGACGAATTGAGTTCTGAAATTCAAATAATATATTGATGTAGCATAGGGCTTTTTTAGTAGCAAAATGTTACCTGTAGTTAACGTCACACTTGTAGTTGGTTCAAGATTTGATTTTGTAGCGATCGGTTTTGCATCAGCACAACCAAATATGCCTAATTTAAGTTGAGATGGTATTGAATCATCGTTTGTCTTCAGTATTGAAATTTGTAACTCAGCAACGTTTTCATAATATGGATCATAAACGATAGTTGGGTTCATTGGATTTGTATTTTCGATTGCGTCAAAGTCATACTCAGTTATAGCACTAATTGATGTGATTTTTGATTCAACCGCATTGATAATTGTTATATTTTGAATAATCACTTCCTGTTAAATGAAGATTAGATTTATATTATTTGGAAATGAATGATTCTATCTTAATACTTTTTTAAACACGATAGATATGGTTGTTGGTAAGTGGGAAAGAGAAATCGGGTTAGTCAAGAAATCAGTTGAAACGTAGTCATCATTGACTTTGAGAGTATCAAATAGAACTGTACCATTCTGTGTAAGTTCACTTATATTTTCACAAACTAAAAAGAGAAAGTATGCATGGGGAATATGGTTTCTGTAAATGGAAGTTAACCTGTTTTTGGTGTTATTGGTTTAGTTATTATTGACTTGTTCGCAGTTACCGTAACAGCTGAAGCTAGATAATTGATGAATAGTTTTGTATTATTACATGTTCAAAAAAGTATCACGAGAGCTATCTTACACCGTTACTTTAAAGAGATTCTTCCAAAATATAAAAGTGGTATTTCCAAAATAATTGTATCTCTTTTATTAGTTTTTTTCACGTTAAACAAAAATTTATTTTTATTACATTATCGTTTTTGTTCTAAACTCTGGACACATACTCTTGAACCTAACATGACGTGTTTAAGAACCTTCCTGAATAGGCGTATTTCCAGTACTTAAAGGCAGGCTTCTCATAAATAAAAAGCTAAACGTTCGGGGAAAACAGTTATTTTAAATTGCATTGTATGAAAGCAAAGTAATCATATAGGAAAATTGGATTTCTGTTTTTGCTTTATACACCAGAACACATTTTAATAAAATTCGATTTTTGCAATCTCTAATCAAATTCAAGTGTATTTTTCGCTGTTCTATAAATCTATTTACCTTGAAAGTTGAAAATGTTGAGTTTACACGTTTTCAAGATCAGAAAACAGAGACATTCATTTAAATTTATTTTACTTTCAGAGTTAGATATTGTTCGAGAAAAAACTGACTACTTGATACCATGTCTATCTTTCACATCCTACTGTCTAGACTGACACTAGTTGCAGAAAAGAAAAATTGAGTTTGAGTTTGTATATAGTATCCAAATTCACTAAACTACATGAGTTTTGACGTAGTTCTATTTCTGTCGAATATCGTATTAATATTAAAAGTATTTTTGATAGATACATATATTCTTATACCAGCGTCTAGGAATCATTTTTTCGAAATCCTTTTTTGGAGTTTTACTATAAGTTTTGATAGTTATTTGGTTCAAATTTCATTTCAGAACTATTTTAGTGACAGTCATGAATGGTTCTAAATTAAATTGATAGTGCAAAGTTCTTGACGCAAATATTAGAGGACCTTCTTATAACTGGAAATTACTTCTCCCTCAGTAATACAAATCCATTCAAAGATAAAAGACGCAAAAGACAGAGTATATGATTCACATGCAATGACTGATGTTTTAAAATGATTTTCGTAGCTGATTTATGTATTTTAGCACTTGTATGGCTGTTTGTTTTTAAGTTCGGTCTGAACATATGTTGTTTTCATCATCTTAGCGGTATATCAGTTTTAAGATGAACCATTTACCAGAAAAAAAACAATGATAAAGAAAACATAATTGAAAAGATATTTATTCTTTAAACAAAATATCTTGAGAACACTTCAAGACTTTTGAAAGATGCCCTACAAAGCTTTGCCATATATTCTTCGCAAAAAATGCATGTCTACCGAGATTGAACATGATCAACATAGAATGCATCATTTTAAAACAGGCATTCCCCAAATAGGAACACATTCAGTAAGAAGATGCTACATACTACTAAAATATGTGCTCCGCTTATGCTTTCTTTGCTGAAATTCTAACGTGTTCTTGATTCAGAAGATCGAACTCCTATTTGATGAAGCTGTCTTTCTGAGGGTACATCTTCAAACATGTTCTACAAGGTAGATATTCTATGTCTAAGAATCCGTTTTCTTTTCCAGAAAAAAGCATTAAAGTATTTGTCGAAATAAGCTCAAAAAACGATCAAAAATGTTAGATAATGTCGACCCCGGTATCTTTTTTTGATGAGCTGTTTCTTCACGGATAACGGTATTCATTTAAGTAAGGAAGTAGTTAATAACTTCGTTCCTGGTACATTTCAATTTTGGACGGACGCCATTTACACTAATCAAATCTCAAATAGGAACATAGTTGACTCGAATAGCATTTGTTTCAAAAAAGTAATATAGAAAGTAGCGCTTATGCCACTGCTAACCTTTTTTTTCTTTCAACTGTCTTTTGTTGTAAGTATCTTGAGGATATGAGATGAGTACACCAGAACTGGCAAATTGTTAATCTTGACAAAACTCAATACTTTGGCAAAAGAATCATTTTCAACGAGTATTAACCCCTCTACTGTATTATGGCACATGTCTGAATAATAGCGAAGTCATTATAATATGTACATATGAAGATTCTCTAGAAAATAAAAATAAAAACCATCGTGAGCAATTACTTCATTAACAAGTACTGCCCATCATTATTAAATAATCAGTTACACGCCTATTCTCTTTTTGGTACATTAGAAAGATAGTTGAACTTACAATTTTGCAATGATTCATTGTTAAAAGGTGAAGCTTTAATGCTAAGTATAGCTTCATATAGACTATTCAAATAATTAAAAACATCGAAAAAGATCATAGTACTCTGGAACTATGGTTCAAACTCCTGAAGAGAAAAGGTATACATGACGATCAAGAGTTCACAAAATATGATTAGAGAAAATGGTACATATACTCAAAACGAATTTTTTTGTCTGATTATTTTTTATCTTCGACGATTTTATGATATCAAAAATTGGTTTTTATTAGAAATAATTATGATTTTCGGAATCAGCATGCAACAATACATCGGAAATTCTACATTTCAACGCGAAATATATCTGGTTAAAATTTTTTCTTTACTCCACCTCAATTTTTGATCCGTAAAATTTTAGGCTATATGTAGCTAATGGTAAAAATTCATTGGAAAACTTTTCTAATGAAAACTAGAGTTTCCAGTATCTTTTTGCATGTTAGTTCCGAAAATCACGCTTATTTTCAATACAAACCAATTTTTGATAATCGATATTTAGAAAAATTAGCCGTTTTGCGGATATTTTACATAGAAGTGACCTCGCTCTAAAAATAATATTTTTTTTTCTAACATTGCAAATGTCAAATGTCTAGCTATGTTATTGCATTTCGTCATAAAACTCACAACTAAAAACTAAACAAAGAAAAGAAAAACTAATACGGGGAAAGGGGAGTGAGAGAGGACAAGTATAGAAAAAAGCACCACTCTCATTTCTTTCTATCTATTATTAACATATAAGAAAGAACAAATGCGTCCAGTGATTGATCTTATTCTTTAGAGAAATAGTGCTTTTATGAGTTGCACCAAGGCTTTAGAGTCTGTTGTCGACAGTCTCGTTTTATAAATACTCTTTCTACTGACGATCTGCATCCTTTTTGCGCTGAAGTATTATTTGTTTGTTTCGTTGCGAGAGTACAGAATAATTGAAGTGAGCTTACGTGCTAAAACTGTATTGGACAAAAAAAGGTCGGGACTCAAAACTGTCGTCAAGACTACCAAATGTATGCCTTTCTTCACAACACAATAGAAGGTCTTCTGTAATTTGTGCACGATAAGATCCTGACTCTTCTTACATATCGAGAGCTTTCGTTTTTTCAAAGACGGCAAAAAAGTTTTTGACTCAGTCAAGTACTTAATAGATGATGTGAAGATGTCGGCAAAGCTTCCTTTTGCAGATAACTATTTAATAGTCGTTAGATCTGATAGAGCTTAGCTTTAAATGTCGATCATAAGTGGCCATGTCTAAAATTCGATTGTAAAGTGACAGAATCAAGTAAATATTGCAGTCAGCTAACTACAGATATGTACTAAGCATCTCATCTCACAATCTTCCTAAAACAGGTTTAATGCAGTGCCACATAGTAAGTGTAGTCGTAAAATTTTGAGCGCAATCCTGTGTTGAAAGAATCTAAGTTACATACATATTACATTGATTTTGTATTACACAAATGTTGGACTCCATTGGAGAACTTTATATGATAGTTAAAAGATCGATGCTAGCTATCTTTGAAAGGAAATCATAAATGAATCTAATGTATTTTCTCTATTTGCAACTTGTCATTGTCTTTCCAACCACTACAATTATATAACCTACTTTCTTTTGCTATGTGGTGCTAATACAACAGTTTCATATTTCGATTATACATACGTCAATAATAACCGCTTTAGACATCACTTACCACGATGAAATTACGCTTGGTCGATGGAATAAGTCGAGTTGCACCCTTTCCTTTACTTTCATCTTTCAAAGCAGTCGGATTCGATCAATACTGCTCTGGTCATTTTTCAAAGAACTATATTACGTGTTAGATTTAGAATCATTTATGACTGTCACTAAAATAATTTTTGTCATGAAAATTGACGTCAGAAGATTATTCTATATGCACATATACCTTCTGCAAGGAGACATTATGATATGAACTTCATTAATTTGACGTTCAAATAACTATCAAAATTATAGTAAAACTCCAGAAAAGCATTTCGAAAAAATGATTCCCAGAAGCTGGTATAATAATATATTTATCTATCAAAAATACTTTAAATATTAAGGCGATACTCGAGAGAAATAGAACAATGCCAAAAATCAAGTAGTTTAGTGAATTTAAGTACTAAATACAAACCCAAATTCAAAGCCAATATCCAAATTTATTAAATTACAAGCCCGAAATTCAAAAGGTTTGAATTTGATACATGCTTGGTTATGACTTACTTTGCAAGTTATCGGTAAGGCTAGTTCTGTTAACAGTTGTTGGTTTATATTGCTGTGTTGAAGCTAAATGAATATTTGATCAGATTAGTTTATATAATAATCGATTTGGATTCTTACAGTCTTCTATTTGTGCTTTAGTTGCTAACCTATTTGGTTGTCCACAACCATAAATAGCTAACTTTATTGTTTTCGGAAAAATTATATTTGGCATTGTTGTTGTCAACGTAATTATCAGGCCAGTATTAAATTCAACATTAGGCATGAAATTGACTTGTAATCCTTCTAGATTAGTACTGGTATAAGTATCATAATCAGTTTCAACAGTCATCTGTGTAACTTGTGACTCATTTGGGTTGAGCACAGAAACTGATGTAATAGTAGACTTAAAACAAATGAAGAAATAGTGTATAAAAACAAAAAAAGAACAAAAATTTATTGATCCTACTGGTTCAAGAGTATAAAATTCAATCGTCATTGTAGATGTTGTCATATTGAACAAATTAGGAAAAGGAGGTTTCTCATACTGTACTCCGTCAGATATTATTGGTGAAAAATAATAATCGTTCGAACTGACCATTTCGACTGGTGTTGTACAAACTAGACAAAGAAAAATTAAGAAAATTAAATTAAGTTTTTTTTTTAACGAAAATTACCTGATTCATCAATAACACTTCGAGTTGGGCTGGTTTTCTTAGTACGGCCAGTAGCTGAAATAAGAATTTCAAATTTAAGATTTTATATAAAACAAAATTCTTACTAATGATTGAAGTAGTTGGTATTGTCGTGAAGACGCCAGCTGAAGGCAGAACTGTACTAACTAAAAATATTTAACAAAACATTTTCATTTATTTTCAAATAAAATTTGTTTACTTGATCCGTAACAACCAATTACCATCAATCGAACAAAAGATGGTTTATTTTGATCAGTGGTTTTTAATATTTTCACATCAATTCCTTGAATATTACATCGAAGTTGATTTTCTGTAACAGTTGGATTATCGTCAGGTGATTGAATAACAATTGTTTTTCCATCGGATGTTTTTAAATCAGTTTTATCACTTGTTTTATAACTAACCTCAATCTTTGCGACATTTGATGGTTGACGTCCAAGTGCTGTTCGTTGTACAAGCACATCTGATACACAAATATGATTATTAAAAAATAAATTAATTATATATGGCCCTTCTGTTGTTAAATCTTCGCCACGCATATTTTCATAAGCACGTGAAAAATCAGAAAGTGGAGCTGCATGTGATGAATATGTTCGCATATTAGCACGAGTTAAAATATTTGTCTTTGGACACGAAACTTTAAAAAGAATTAAAAATTTAGAAAAAAAGACAAACGTTATTTTTTTTGTTATTACTTGATTCAGCGATTGTACTACCAATTAGCTTTGTGCTTATTGTTGTTTCATCTAAACTTTTAATCAAATGTTAAAATAAACAGATGAAGAAGAACTCACCTGCTTCAACTTGTGCTTTGGTTAATAGTTGATGTTGTGCTGAATAGCAACCGAAAATTTCAAGTTTTAAATTGTTCGGTAATGAGTTATCTGTGGTATTAATCAATTTAACGGTTAAAGTTGATACATATTCGATTGTTGATGAAAATAATACTTCATTCGATGTCGGGCTTGTACTATAAACATAGTCATTCATAACATCAGCAATTACTCCTATTTCACTTAATTTCGATTGATCACCGTTAACAAAACGAACTTGTTCAATATCAACCTATAAGTAAGAAAAAAAGCAAGGTTTTTGTTTTTGATTAAATTCAATTCAATTTGAAAACATACTGGACTGATAAATTCAATATCAATTTGAAAAGGTAATTTGTTTACAACAAGAGGTGAAGGTATACTAGATGGTGTCTGTATTTCATTTTGAATAATAACGTTTGAAAAAAGTATATTACTCAATTGAGTTAATTCAGTTGGATTTGTACATCCTAAAACAAGAAGACAAAAAAAAAGTTAAAAGGAATAATAAAAATAAAAAGGAAAGAAATGTACTTTTTGTTGCTGATGTTATTTGAGTTTCAGAAGGTCTTGTTGTCATTGGTATAAAATAAGTTACTCCTATTAATAAAAATGATTCAGTTATAATTCAAATTTCAGTAGGAAATGACTTATAAATCTATTGAATTCATTACACACACGAACTTAAGCTTATCATTAAGATGGAAATTTTCATTCACTTTTGTGAATAACTTACTTGGTTTATAACAACCTAAGACTTTCAAACGAAACCAAGTGGGTCTTCCACCATTTGTTTGAAGAATAGTTAAATTAAATCCTTTCAAATTATTAATCATATCATGTTGAATTGTTAAACTTGTATCTTCATCGGATGTGGTAAAT
Organism: Rotaria sp. Silwood2; assembly: GCA_905329745.1. Classification (NCBI taxonomy): domain Eukaryota; kingdom Metazoa; phylum Rotifera; class Eurotatoria; order Philodinida; family Philodinidae; genus Rotaria; species Rotaria sp. Silwood2. Next base: position 132,290 of record CAJNSZ010000090.1, on the reverse strand, counting down.
GTCAGTACTTTTCCTGTTGTTGGATCAATATATGGTGTATTGTCCCATGTTATATAGTACAAACTATATTTAATTATATTTGATGTACGCGTTTTATATGTTGGTTGTAAAGCAACAGTTGAAATACTGACAGGTGCATTAAAATATGCACGAATCGTCGGTGTTTGAGATAATGGAAATGACACACCATTTCGATTTTCATATGCATTTGAAAGATCAGATAATGCATCAGGCGAATAATATTCAGCCATATTTTCCGGTTGCATTATATTTGTTATTGGACACCAAATAGCTAAAATAAAAATTGTTAATATATTAGATGTAAAAAATTTCAATAATAATTAAACCTGATTTGGTTGTTGAACTATTTTCTTCAACTTGAGCTTTTGTTCTTAGTGGACTAGAATCACATCCTTCAATGTAAATAAGAACATTTCTTGGTGGTTGTCCATCAGTTGTAGCTTTTACACGAAATGTTAAACTAGCAGATCGATCGGTGTCACTTGCATCGGCTACAATTAATGCTCCAACGTGGCCTGAATATTCCGGATAGTCTGGTGATTGATCTAATATCACATCAAATGCATCAACGTTTGTTCCACTTGTTCCTTGTAAAATTCCCATACGATCGACGGTCAACGAATGAAGAAATTCAACAGTAATTAAATATTCATTTGCATTTGAAGTAAATGTATAACCTGTTGTTGTATTATCTTGAAATCTGTTTTTATCAACTAATTCATTATTAGCTTTTATTGATTGAATATATGATGCAGGTACTGATAAAAGACTTTCACTCTTTGGGCAAGCATCTAAAATGTCAATCAAATAATTTATATTCAAATCTCTGTTTGTTTTTTTCTTACGTGGAATGTTGGACAACGGATTTGGTGTTGTTGTTGATGCCGGTGCACCTATTTGAAAATATATATATAATGCGTCTTCTAGAGGAGCTACTAAGTCTTATTTTTCGGGATGTTTTTTCTACGGGATTTATTTTTTCATCCGGACTTTATCAATTATGATGATATTTTAGTACACCCGCGTCCACATCCACTATTTGTATGTGTTGGAGAATCGTGTGGGATTTATTACAAAATGCTTACGGGCTTATTGAAAAGTTCCAATAAATCCCGAAAAAATAAGTCCCGGTAGCTGCTGAAATTTTCGAAGAGTCAAACAACAGTACAAATGCTTAAGACAGCATTCGGATTTCCAATTAAAGATACGAGATCTTTAACATTATTAAATAGGAATAACATGATTTGAACTTCTCACCTGCCTATGATTAATAATAGCATAGAGTACTTATCTTTTCTAAAAGAGTCAATTATAGACTTAATTATGCATATGTTTCAATAAATTTCATTGAACTATCGGAGAATGATGACTTTCAAAGCAATCACAGTATATTTCCTTCTGACAATTACTAGCTGAAATGTGTACCGCTCGCATGTAAGGGCGGCCCTCATTTTAACAGCACATAGGCCTCATTTTTTGACGCTCGCAGCGTCCTAAGAAATATATGATGCAATTGTGCTTTGTGATTGTCTCTCTCTTATTAAATATACGCAGGTAGCCGTGCCTTTATCAGATCAGATATCAAATTCTATTGCAAGAATACTTTTTTAAAAACGAATGTGCATCAAACGCTGAAAATTAGGAGAAAATATTTATTCGTTGACTAGCTCGTTCTTTATAAGATACTGTTCATTTTATTACTTTATTTTGATATTCATTTTTAAATTTATCAAGTAAACCATACACAATGCTGGTTAAACATTATTTCTAATAGCAATTTGATCTAGCTCAAAGCTTAGTGAATTTCATCGTGACGAGTATCATATATAAATTTGCCTTAAACCTAAATTTGTGCTAGTTTAGTTGCGAAATAGGTTAAGATTGAAACAAAGAGCCTATAAGTGTATATCTAGGACTAGTTATATCTTGCCTAACTAAATATCCTTGCGTAATATTTTCACTTTTACATTGTTGCTCATACGTGAGTGTTCAAAAATGAAACACTATTTCTTAAGAAATGCTACAATCTCACAAGTATGAGGAAAAAATTGACGAAAAACATGCTTCGGTTACTCTTAGGATCGCTTGAGGAGGGTCTTCTGGCAACCGCTTCATTCGCCAAAAAAAACAATTCCAGTGATGATCGTCTTAGCCAATATTTTGAGGCTGTCGTCATTCTCCGCGCCGTCTCCATCTCATTTTTTTAGCCATAATGCACTTCTCTGACAGTTAGACAGAAAAGACTGACTTGCACAGGAAACAAACAAAGCACTTATTTCATATATCATATTATTGATATATTAGAGAGGTTAATTAGAGTCCGTCGGATTCAAAACTTTTGTATCTGAACCTGTTTAGTTTAAGTTTTTTTTATTTTTTTGATATCTGTATCCGAATCTAACTTCACCCATTTGATTCAAATTTTCCACTCACGCTAAGGCTCGTACTTTCAAAAGAGTCTGCCGAATCCAAATTCACAATAGATCCTATCAGATCTTTTACAAGTTTATAATCATAACTTGATGAAGACTATACAATAAAAAAAGTAGTTTTTTTTTTCTATTTCTATTGTTAAATATATGAAACCTTTTTTTAGAAACAAAACGCGATTTAATTTGTTAAATTTGAAACAAACCTGATCCACAAACATAAACAATAATTTCAACATTTTTTGCTGGCTGTCCATCTGTTGTGCTCAAAACTTCCATCGTTACTTTTGTAACATCATAATTAAGATAAGGCGTTATGAGAAGATTATTTGGTCCATTTAATGAATAAATTTGTTTTGTTCCTTCTTTTAATGTTAATATAATTTGTCCTGATTGAATGTTAGTTATTTGTTTTGAATTATAATTAAAACCTAATGTAGCAAAAGAACCTCGTTGTCCACGTGGAATTAAATCAATCATTGGTAATGGAGAACGACTGTCAAATGTAACACCACCTGAATTTGGTGTAAATTGAGATAATGATATAACATCAAATGCAGGTATAGATAAACCATTTATTGCTGCACTTTCAATCCATTCTGATGGATTAAGCATAGCATCGTGACGATCATTTAAACAAAATACTAAACAACAACAAAACAAAAAGAGAAAACGTATTTAGTTTTCAAGTAAATAAAATTTACATGGAGGTGTTGTTGTTAATTGTTTAGAAAACTCTGTCGATCGTGGTAAGATATATGTAACCTGTGATGCATAACAACCGATAACAGCAAATCGAAATCTTTTTGGTGGTAGTCCATCATTAGTATCACATAATTGTACATGAATACTGTTAACACCTTCAAACCATCCTTCAATGACTGGATTATCTATGGGTGATTTTAATAAGGGTACAAGTGTTCCATTTGGATAAGTTAATTGTGTTGAATTATTATTATATAATGTAACACAAATTTGTCGAATATTACTTGTATATGTTAGATACTCAACTTGCGCATACATTTTTGTAACAATAGCATTATTTGAAAGAAATTTTATTGTTATATTTGGTTGAAAAACTGGAAATGTAACACCTTTCATATTAATATATGCATTTGATAAATCCGACATAACATCATTTGAAGAAAATTCTTTAACATTTTCTCGTTTAAGAATATTTGTTTCGTCACACAAAGCTGGATTTCAAGAAAAAAAAATTATTATATCAAAAGAAAGACTATGCAAACTCACGTTGATGAGCGAATTTTGTTGTCGCTAAATATTAGAAAAATATTAAATGTTAACAAACAATTTTATTTATTATTTACCTTGAATTGTTGTAGTTTCAACATTTTCAATCTGAGCTTTTGTTCTTAATTGTTCTTCTTTAAAACAGCCATTTAAAACAAGCTTTAAATTTTCAGGGGGTTGACCATCAATAGTAGGTAGACTTGTTGTTACAACAATTCGTTCAATATATTCGGCATTAATAGGAACAATTTGTCCAACATAACTTCCATTAGCTTCAATTAAAGTATCAAAACTATCATATAATTTATATTGAATTGGTCCTATAATATTTGGTGAATTAATCAAACCAATACTTGTTATGCCATCAATTGGTTTTGTAAAAATTGTCCATGATTGAAGTTTATTTCCAGATTTTGCAGTCAATCCTGTTGATAAAGATGAAATTGAACTAACATCGGATATAACTTCTCCATTTAGATCCATATAATTTATTTTGTTCGAAGGATTAGCCATTAAATCAATTGGATTTGGACATGAACTCACTAGAAACATAATTTAATATTTTGCTTTCATATAAAAATAAAATATTCTTACATGTAGTAAGACCTGCTCGAGTTGTTGGCTCCTGAATGATATATGTTGCTAATTTAGCTAAATCACAAAAGAAAATGAAATATTCATTTTAAATTTAATCTTCATACCAGCTGAATAGCAACCAGTTATTTTAACACGGAGTCCTCGAACATTTTCATCATTATCAGTTTTTAATACTTTTAATATCAAACCGCGCACATCTTGAAAATGACCCAAAATAACTGGTTCATCTTCTGGTGATGTCCATCGGATTGGTTCACCAGTAATTTCATCCAATACAAGTGAATTGTTAGCATCAAAAAATACTGCTTCAATCTGTCGAACATTTCCAGAATATTGAATGTTTTCACGTTGAATTTCAATTTTTGAAATATATGCTCGATTTGGTTGTTGAAACTTAATTAAAATTTCCGGATTGTTTGATCGACATTTTTCACCACGAAGATTTTCATAAGCTTGTGCCATGTCAGAAAAACATTCAAGTGATAAAAATTTATATGTTTCTAAATTGTATGGATGCATTATATTTGTTTCAGCACATAATGCTAAATAATGAAAAATAATGTTTTTTCCTTTAAAATTTACATATAAACTTACGTATTCGTCCACCTATTCCATCACAAGTTCGTATATGCACTTTTAATGTTGCATTATGAACTAATGAAGATGAAGAATCTGTTTGTAAAAGATCCACTCGAATACCGTGAAATAAAAAGTTTGGACATAATTTATCCAATGAATTATTTTCTCGACCAAACTGACTAACATGATTTACTTGCCATCCTTGTAATGCTGGATTTTTTATTGTTTGATTATAATGATCGAAATAAGATAAGCGTATTTGTTTAACATTGCTTCGAGGTGTTAAAACTTGAACAAGTGCAATAGGAATTGGTTTTTTAAAATAAACTCGAAAGTAGCGTGATGTTATTGATGGATTGAATTGAAAACCAGTTTTATTATTATGTATTATCATATCGTGTAATGTATTTAATTGTTCACTTGTTTCACTTACTTCGATTCGTTCTAAATAATTTGGATCTTGCATTATATCATATAATGGAGTGCAATTACAAGCTAAAAAAAACGACGAGAAAACGTATTTTCATTCCTTTTGCTTCGAAATGAAACTTACGCAATGTATGTTCGCATGTTATTAACTCGATGGGAACATCTTGCTTCGAAGTTGATATAGGTAAACTGAAAAATTCCAATTTGATAATATCTACCCTTAGGAAGCATTGGTTAATAACACCTTGGTTAGACTTAATAGGCCCAATAGTTGTTGTACCACCACCCAATGAACTATGCAAGGTTACATAAGCATTGAATTCACCTGCTTGGCTACCAACACCAATTGACGTAAGATCAACAGGACCTTTGACAAGGGATAATGTCAATGTCGGTACTGTTAATTTACTTCGAATGAGTGTTAAAATATGTGGTGGAGTAAATAGATTAGTAAGAATTAATTGATCATCATCGACATTGGTTTCAAGTCGAAAATATTCAGAACGTGCAAGAAGATTCAATGTTTGATTGCATTGACACACTGCAATAAAAATATAACAGTAAACATCGTTTAAACACATTCTTTCGAATAATTTCACAAATGACAACTTTATAGTCTTGTGCATTTTTCTCGTTTGCTTGTTATTTGTACAAATATTGCATGTTATCAGTCGATTCTATTGACCAATAACAAAATGCTTAAGAATCATATTTTCGATATAAACGTAGAGTTCATAGCCAGAACACTGGATTAACGGAAATGAAAAGGGGAGGGGGGGGGGGCGAGGAGGCGTCAGTAAGCAATGATATTGCTTTTGTCACGAAGTTGAGTTTCTTATTTTCAAAATAGTTAATTTATATTGGAGGAAACAATTCTCGTTCGAAAGTGATAGTTAGACCTCATTTTGGTTGCAATGCGACACATTTAAAACTTCATATTATCTATTCATTATAGGTGCATGCTATGTAATATTTCTATAAAAAGTTTTTCTTTTGTCTTCAATTCTCTTAATTTGAATTATAAACATCAAATGAAACTTTTTTCTTTCCTCCATTGAATGACAATAGAATTATGGCAAAATACTGTCCGTTTCTTTTGTCATTGCATAATGCTGTTTATTAGTATATATAGTATAACACAGTTGTGATGAAATTCTTCTGCAATTGAGCTTTGAAAATAGTGATCTACCCTGACTAATAATATATCATTCCATAGACGTTTCAAAATTCTACAAAATAGTATTTTTGTTTTGATCTTAGTTTGTGGGTAAAGCACTTTTCTGAAACACAAAAACGTGTACGCCAGTGGTAAAAGTTGTCTTTTCTGACAAATATTCAATTAGCTTTGCTTAGAATAATTAGGCTACATATCGAAACAGATAAAATAGTTATAATCGATANGAAAAGTTCCTAAATACGCTGTTCTTCAGGTGGCATATTATATCCTCTTGATTAATATATAGGAGATTTGAATCAAGAAAAGTTCAATTAGCGTCAAAACTAATATGATATTCGAAATTCGGATAAAAAGCTGACTTCATCTATGTATGTTCTAACGATTTTCTGGATTTTTTTCTTGAAGAATTTACGCACGGTCGCCCCCACGGATCAAATAAAAAATGAATGGCATCAAAATGCCATTTTCATATTATAAAGGAACCTAGACATGGTTTTCAATTTATAAGATGAGAAAGCGGTAGATGTCTAGAAAACAAAAGCAGAATTTTTAATAAGTTCATTTATCGTCTAGCACCCAGGGGCGACCGTGCGTAAATTCTTCAAGAAAAAAATCCAGAAAATCGTTAGATCATACATAGATGAAGTCAGCTTTTTATCCTAATTTCGAATATCATATTAGTTTTGACGCTAATTGAACTTTTCTTGATTCAAATCTCCTATATATTAATCAAGAGGATATAATATGCCACCTGAAGAACAGCGTATTTAGGAACTTTTCAACTGGTCAAATTTTTTCGACGTTGAAAAATATATGATTTGGTAGCTTTGTAAAAGAGATATCAAATGTACAATTGCAGAATTTTGTTCATTTCAATTTTTCAATTTAAATATTTGTTCAAAGACAAGAGTGGATAGCAACCACAACAAATATGCTAACAATGTCTATCAGTACACTAAATCTATATTTAATTACATGAAACAATTCATTGGAAATCTTTCTATGAGATTCACATTTCATCAAAGAACTATGAAATTCATAATTCCATTAGTATTTTATCTTGTCTGATTATTGTCAAATTGAATCCACATTAATAGGACGAGTTATTAAGAAAATGATCAAAAATATGTTACTTTGTTCATAGTTTTTGAGTTTCGAAATTCGATCGAAAACTCGTGAAATTAGTGAGAAAATGTTCGTCTCGACATACGTTTTCCATTAATTCATGATACAATCATATTGGTCAAGAAAAACATTGGTGTATCGCTTCGACCTCCTATGTACTCCCATCCTTTGTTCTTAATAGAAACTTTATATTTTATGTAAAAAATACGAGTTGCAACTATATTTTCGTTGATATTATGCTAGTAAGCCAGGCGCCGCGCGAGCGGGGGACTTGTAGAGGGCCGTACACCTCCCGGAATAATCGAAAATTTTCAATTTTTTCCAGCGATAGTCGGGGAGCTTTTCCTACATATCAGTAAAGGAGGAAAGACATATACAACCATAGATATGAACTAATCACGAGTCTTGTAATCTAGATTGCACTTGATTTGCTTTTTGCTACAGATATGCTTTCGGAATCTTACAGCTTCTCATTTCTTTTTATTCTTACCGTCTGAATTTGTAGAGGTTGGAACAAGTTGTGCACTAAAATATCATATTAATTAGTTCATATCGAGAGCTTATTTATATTATCTAGTTAACTTACGTAGATTGTGGAATTGAAATAAGTAGATGAGGAATGAGAATGAATAGCAGAACCGGAAAATGCATTGTCGGCAATGCACGTTTCGATTTTGTATAATCAACGATCGTGAGCAGTTTGAGGCAAACTGACTGTCTCTCTTTATCAAAGTTTGAGTAAAATGATCACTTTTTGTCTGAAAAACTTTCTTTTTATATAAAGAATTTAATGGCATGACTAGATTGTTCTTGTCTTTTATAAATGATTTTTACATCGAAGGGCACGGATGGCGTTAATGATCGATTAAATATAATCTTTTGTTCTTACATATCCATTCTTCTTATTGAATAAAAGATAATAACGTCTGGTGCCCATATTCTTTTGTATAAAAAAAAACGGCGCAAAAGCATATTAAAGCAATGGATAATTACAAAAAAAATCATTCTGATGAATACTGATAACCATTCCAATTGTTCTATATTTCTGATAATGGTTGTTTTTTCACGTATGTTGCCCATTCACAAAAATACGTTCGCAAGTCGTGGGAGATTTTTTTAAGTTTCATCGAAGCGACCAATCAGATATCGAGTTTTTATAGCGTAAGTCATTCGATGCTTATTTAGCACAAGGCTACTTTCATCGAAGTAGTCAATAGAACTGATAACTTGAAAAATCAATGTTATGACATGAAATCAAAAAAGTTAATGTTGATTCTCGTGCTTTTTTTCTACATAATCAATCCTTCTTTTTATGCTCGTGGGTGGATGATATCTAATCCCTATATTAATTCAACTTTGATTAGGCAAAGAGACTTGTTTTTTTCCTATAATATGGTTCAGTTTTCAGACATCAAGAGGAATGATTGTATTGTTGGATTCCAATTCGACAGAGTCTCTTCAGAAGTTATAGGAATCCGTAGATATCCGACGATTGAAATAAAACAACAAGGATTCCAACGTCTATCCGATAGGATCCGACAGGCATGATTACAGCTTGGAAGATGTGGATCTAATCAACATTTTTTCTTCATGTGGTTTTTACGCTTCCATTTAGACAATTATTAATTTGTACACTATTGAATGTGCTTTTCCAGCGAGTACGACTTGGTAACATGTTTACAGAAATTATTCGTTTGAGTATTGGAGAAATTTCATTTTTGTGTATACTTTTATCGCACTTTAAGGAGCATCCATACGAATTTTTCATGTTACATTCATACTGATACGAAAGCAGCAGCACTTAATGTAGTATTCATTTTCATTTTTCTCAGAAGAATCAATAAAACATCTGTGCATAACGCTATTAAGTAAAGAGAAAAAAGTAACAAAATGAAAATCAGTTATCGCAATCTCTGTAGGATGAAATTGTAAAATATAAAATAGCTACTGTTACTAATAGAAAAACTTATCTAACAAATCAGTTTAAGTCAATACTGTATATAATTGACAATCTGTTTGAGTCACCAGACACAACTAAATTGATATTATCCTACAGCTTTTTATCTACCTATAAACCTGTTTTCTTTAGTAATTTGTAAAAATGCGAAATAAATTTCACTTTTAAAGCAGTACGGATCACCATTTGTGATGAAATGTTGGCAAAGTGTCAGCTACGGTTTGTCGTGAACCATTATTGCAACGTCTATCATGATAATCAACAGAAAGAAAGGTATCTGAAAATTTCCTCTCATGTTTTAACACTCCTTTTAGTTTATATTTCATGAAATTGAAGGAACATTGTTTTATAGTAGATTATTTATTATTTTTTCATTTGTTTATAGTAAGAAATTCATTTTATTTTGGTTGTGATTTGAGAAAGGAGAATGATTTCATTGTTAACTTTTTTTTGAATAAGGCTGAATGTTTGCTTAGACATACAATTGATAACTTATTTCAGCTTCATTTGTCATATAGATTTTTAAAAAATATTCTTTCAGCATTTAAATATTACTTTCATATTGAGTATAAGAAGAAAAAAATACTAAACAATGAATGGTTGCTTCGATTCCAGGACTACTACAAGTTTGATTTGGAAAAAAACATCTATTACATTAAAGTTCGATCTTTTCATTTCCTTTTGTATAGCTTTGCAATTCTTTTTTATTGAATGACTGATGACTATCATTTCACACATCTGTTGTTCATTATTTTTTTGTGACAAAAAAGCACAATGCATATAGTCGTTTTATTATTATTCGCGCTTCGAACAAGCATTCTACTATACATTGTTGTGTAGACTTATATCAAATATATCTCTATTTTGCGACATAGCGTACAGCAGATTAAACTGCGAAACATTTTCAAAACGTATTTTGAATTTAATCTGAAATCCGTCTATCATTTTTCCAGTGTCGGCTAAGGAGATTTAATTTTGAATTTGATTTTTTTTCGTCTTAAGAACACAGTTACTAACTAAACACACGCAAAAAAAGAAGCAAGACATGAATCTTTATAAATGTATAAGCACGACTAGACATCAAAGGAGAGAAAGAGAAAAACAAGATGACGATTCACATATAATACGAAACGATTTAATGTTATCAACACCGCTCATAACAGAAGCGAAAAATGACTATCTTTTTTGTTTAATTCAAACAAGTAATAGCTATTTTTTAGAGCGTAAGAGAAAGAAAGATCTTGAGACCTGCCCGTTAAACAGTCGGTTTGGTCTCGATTAGACCTCTTCATAACATTCTATTGTGAATCATCAATGAAACTCTCAATGTGTCGTCGAATAATTAATCGAGAGATTGTCTAATAACAAAGATATGAAAAAAAATTATAAATTCAACATGTTCAAGTCGATTGTATATAGCTGTACGGACTAAACAAAATAGTGACGAATACTGACCAGATAGACTAATGATGCATATATTATGCCATCTATTCGACTGCAATAAACTTTTGTAAAAGAATCTACGACTCTATCAGTAGCAATGCGTAAATACGACAGATTTTATTTTCGTGTATGCGTACATCTATTGCAGTCTTCAACTTGGTTTTTTTTAAGTGGCGATGATGTTTTCCTCTGTTCTTATTAGTATAGTCCTTTGGCCTTGAATTCAGCTTGAAATTTTGATTTTGGTCAGTCTTGATGCTGTTTGATCTTTTTCGTTCTTTTTGTATGTAACAAAAGATATTTATTATGTATTGTGACTATGATCATATAGAGACCGCGATCCGCTACAATTAACATTATTTTAAAAGGCGACAGCTGTTCACAAATAAAGTGATGAATCATTTTATGCATACGTGGCATGTTTTTTCTTGATTTTTTTAAATATCGTTATGATTAGGGGTGGCATTTTCCTGTTAATCTATTTTTAATGTAAATTCTTGTCAAGCTAAACATAAACTAAATTTAAATTTTTTTTAAATTTAAATTTTTAAAATTTATTTCTGGATATAATAATTTTTTTAAATGTAAATTCATCATTCATAATTATGACTTACTTCTTAGAATTTTCTCGTTTAAATATTTACTTATACATAGTAGCTATCGTTTTCTAATAAAGATTTAATTAATTGTTCTTAATTGCGTAGTTATAGAACAAATGAATATTAATTTACAAACTGAATATTCACTAATGATTGTATTTAGCATTATGATTATCGGGTGAGATGATCAGAAAAAGAAATATACCCTACTGATAGATGCTACGGCAGGTTATTAATAATGATTAGTGGACAAGCGAACGTATACATCATATTTAGAATGCACAATATAACAAGAATATTGATAGAAAAAGAAGATAAATGATTTTGAGATCAATATAAAAGACGATAATAACATTGAATAATTTTTATTAAGCACAAATATTAGAAAGAACATTTCTAAAATTGTTGATTAGAGTGCTTGATAGACATTAAAGATGTTACTTTTCTGTATAAACTCGTTATCATCTACTTAAACATTCATAGATTTGAAAAACTTATGTCATATTTTTTGCAAACATACTTTCTTTCACAATTTACATAAGTTCAGTTCCATGATCTGTTAGTAGTATTACCCCATGATATAGTATACCAAGTATGGGGGCAAAATAGAAAAAATCCTTTTCAAGAGAAGTGATTAAACAAACCATTTCTCAACCTAAATTTGAGCTCAAAGGACTATAATTGCACATATTTACATAAATCAAATGCAATAAGTAGTACTGAATAGAGTATATGTAGAAAACAATTTTACGAAACAGATTTTCGTACTGAAAAGGTCATATAGAAACACTCATAAGATACGAGTATTACCAGTTGACTACTCAATTCTAGTATGCACATATTTCGATCCTAGCACGAGAAAAATTGATGAGTAACCAAAATCTGCAAGCATTAAAATGACACAAAAGTCAGTCATTTTATCGCGATTTAGTAGTCCGATTAAGCATGACATTATATCGCACTTGATCACCTAAACTTGCTATTCCATAGACTGAAAGGATAGGATCTAGAAACGGAAATTTATGTGTGTCTGTCTGTAACACAGTTATCATATAGTAACTATGACACAAATAATCATTTCTGCGGCACAAATGACTACCTGGCAACTATGGTCGAAAAGGGGGATTTAATAACTAGGGTACAATTGAGCACCTAGTAATTATAATTTAAACGACACCAGGAAAGATTATAAAGACATCACTCAGCTAGCCATTGTTATTAAAATTAATAGCATAATATGAGCTATATAAAAATTAATTTGACAAACATTCTTAATAAATTATTAAGTATAATTGAATGTAGCTTAATCGTATATAGATGAGCACATATAATTGTTTCATAAATTATACAGTAAAATCTCTCTTCAGTGAACACTCTCAGGACTTTTGAAAAGTGTTCAATTTTTAAGGGGTATCACCTATCGGAGATATCATCTATGTTACTACACTATGAGGCTAATTTTCAGAAAATAAGCATATTTACCAGTTCTGAGGTAATTGGAGAACATTTTCTGTTTAGTTTATCTTCTATCATTTAAATCTACTCCACGTGAAAAACTTTCACAAAGCAGAACGCTTAGCTTTATTTCAAAAAGTTCTCTATAATTGTTTGTCTTTGTTTTTTCAAATCAATAGAAATATCAATCAATTTTGATTCTGATTTTTTTCATAATCTTGTAAAAATTCTTTTTTTTTTGTTTTAATATATTAGATACAGAACCAATTGAAATGTTGTATTTTTCGGCTAATTTACGTTATGATAAGCCATTATCACTACTGCTATTATTAATTAGTTGAATTTTTTTAAAATATAAGATGATGTCGAGAAGTCATTGTTCGACTCGTATGTGCAGTTATAACGAACAATAAATAGTCATTTTTAGTGAATTAATAAGAAACAATAGAGAGAAGAGAGAGAAAAAAATCACGTGTGTTCATCTAAGAGAGGCTATAACAGCAATCGGGACTGTAAACCAGTGTTCAAGTTCAGAGTTGGGAGATGTTCACCTATGAGAGGTGTCAACTAATAGAGGTTTTACTGTAACTTGTTGAGTAAATTTGACTATATAATTATGATAAACAAAAATCTTCTTTTTAAACTATGTGATAAAACTAATGTAATACGATTTTTCTCTGACTACAAATAGCACTAATATACAAACTAATTAGAAAAAAGCGTTCTTAATTTTGTTATAATTATTATTGGAAAGATGAATAACAATACAAAGAAAATATTCGTCGTATCAAGGTAGTTTCTTTAGCAATGTAGAACAACAACTGTTAGGAATGAAAATTATCAGAAGTATGTAGCATAATCTCACAAAATAAAAATATACAAGTAAATTGCTTAAATTTGTAAATTTTTCAAAGAAATAAAAAAACTTTCCTTGATTCGTAATAATAGTTTCATGTATATGCTGAAAAATAGACAGTTATAATAAAGATAACTTTTTCTTATATTATGTGTCTTGAAATTCAGATTTTATGTCTATGAGGAGATAGATCATAAAACATATATAAAAAAAGTGATTTACAATGGAATTTGAAACTGATTGAGAACTTGTGTACAATTTAAAATTAAATCATTTAGAGAGAAAAATATTAAAAAATTAATAAATACAGATAAATCCATTAATCTCTCATTACTTTCATCTTAGTTATTTACCACAATTTAATAACGCTTTACTTAGAATGAAGTATCAGTTGATGAAAATATTTCGAAAACGAGTCAATAGTCTAATGTACATTGATATTATTTCGACGTGTGAAGAATTTTAAGACACTATATTCATATTTCCGATGGAAGAAACTTTTCCGAACAATTTCATAGTACTAAGTGCAATAGTGTGCTTTAGTATAATTTCATGATACTGTCAACAGGCAAAAGTTCATTACTGAAAAATGGTTAAGGATTTGAAATCACAAATCCTTATGTAGCATAGCTTACGTTAAAGTCCTGTTTTCATCTGCCATTTTATTTAGCGCATGTTTACCTCTAAAAGCAAATGCAGGGATACCCATATCCCGTTAGTCTAGAGACAAATGAATCGACTCTCGATGAACGTTACTTGTTTTTTCCGATTTATAGAGAAAATCGTGATTACTCAAATGATATTTCCGATGATCCCACCTGGTCGTAATAGTTGGGTCTACAACTATGATTACTTCTCGATATGTATATCACTGTCGTTCACCATTGGGCTGTTACATTTTTCTCGTGAATAAGAAGACAGATAATTTCTTTCTCCCGACTCACAGTAAATAAAAGTAAAAAAAAAACATTTTTAAACACAACAATACTCACTGATCACTTCGATGATCAAATAATCGAAATACAAGAAAAAAAAATTATCTTTATAAAATAATACTTATTATTCATTCCAATGATTAAATGATTAAAATAGAAAAAAATACTTAGTTTTATATAATAATATTTATTGTTCACTTTGATGATCAGATGAGTTAAATACAAAGAAAAAACAAATTATTTTTATAAAATAATGCTTATTGCTTATTGAGATAATCTGATGATCTAAACAAAAGTTTAAAAAATATTCATTTGTATATAATAATGCTCACTGTTGAAGTTTGTTGGGAAATTGTCGATTAATCAAGATTTATTGTACTATCCACAAAATCATTGATTAATCACGATTGGTCGATGATTTTTTTTTTCATATCTCACAATTAATGGGTAAAAAGTGATATGTTTAATAATACGGGTACTCATGAGTGCTCGCAGTATTTTCTAACGTGAATAATCTCAGAGTACTATCTGATGCTTATCTTCACGAGATTAATAAATGTAACGTAACAACAGTGATTATTAAGCAATCAGAGTCAACAAAGACTAAATCTTTTTAAAGTGAACTTCGAAAGAAATATGGTGATAATAATTTATTCTTCACATTATATGAGATACGTCTTATATCTGATATCTAACAGTATGATGTTTGCTCATAAATTTCAAAAGGGTTACAAAATAATCTTGGCATCTATTTTCATTTCATATGCATTACTAACATTCATCGAAATTATTTCGCGAATTGTTCGATGAGACATAGTTTTTTTGCAAAAAAAAAACTATGCATAACTAACTAGAGAACTTCGTTAAGTGATGAATTACTTTTAAGATCAGTCTTATACGATTCGATGGATCCTGTTGACACTAGAGAGAGTCTGAAACGATTGACGTCCATGAGTATTTCGTCTTGAGCTATGGCCGTTGTAGTCAGTTTTCCAAAGTAACGCTAAAATTCTCGTCAAATCATTTTCAAAGTTGATTTTCAAATTTTGAGATTAACCATTTGATAAATTAAGTTCTCAATGGAACTAGTTTCTTGTGAAAGAATCAGATTTTGTGGTATTCCTATTCTGAAATATACATAAATATATCATCAAAGTTTGTTCTTCTGCATAACAGAGTTGTCAATAGTAGTATTTGAGGATATGAAATACAAGAAAAACTGATACTTTTACAAGGAACTAATTCCATTGAAAACTTTATTGGTACTGTTTAGAATCGAAACTTGAAAGTCGATTTTGAAAGTTATCTGAAGAAGATCATAGCATTTTACTGAACACTTCACTAAAATGATCACAACTCAAAAAGAGAGAGTTATCAATAGAAACCTGTTGAGTTTCCTCTAGTCTCAACAGCATCTGTCTAATAAGTGTAAGACTCATTTCAAAAGAGATTGATTAATTGGCGACAATCCTTCGTCATCTTTGCATTTATTTTTGACATATAAATGAAGAAAAAATGAACATCTTTTTCTTTATCTCATGACCATATCAGAACGGTGAAATAATCATCGTAAAAAAAAGTCAAAATGGATTATAAAACACATGAATATTTGCTCTGAAAACTAATCTTTTTAGAATTCGAATGTCATTCAATGATTGTGTATTTATCAGAAAATCGGAAAAATATATTTAAAAACAAAAGTTGTCTTTAAAAGGAGAAAAAAATAGACAATGTTATGAAGATGAATAATAAAAATGGGGTTCCACATAAGTCGTTTCGAATTTGTCAAATTCTGGTATGCCATGTACTAATGGTCGAAAACCCTTTAAAAAAGAAAAATATATTCTAACTATCAGAAACTATATAGAATAAAACCTTGTCAGTAACCCATTGTTTTTTATTTGGTTCTCGCAACGCTAATCGTTCAAGTTTAATTGGTTCTATATAAGGATCTTCTCCAATTAACATACGTGGGTAAGATTTATCACGACAAAGACCTGATTTAAATCTAAAGAAAAACAAACGAAAGAACAAAAAACGATTAATATTTAAATAATTATAGAAAATATACGTGTCATCATGAATTCGATCAACCCATTCTTGAAGTTTCAATTCTTCCCGCATTTTTTCTGTTGCAAAATAATCTGTTTCACATCGTAACGACGGTTTTAATGGACGATAACGTTGATAACGAACGTCTTCTGGTGCACGAAAAGGACCCTAATTATTTTTCAATATGTTACATTTCATACAGAATAAGAAAAGGAAAGAAACTTACTTGTGGCCTCGATTTGAGTGGTGGCAAAAATTTTGTTAATGTTGCAATATCTTGATCTTTCTTACTCTTAATTGGTTTCATTGTTGTTGTTGGCAGTTCAAATTTTGTAGTTCTCAATATAATTTCCATTTCTTTCGGAGCTCTACGTCAAATAATTTCTCTCATAATCATAATAATTTAAGAAAAATGTATTTTACTCTAAATATTTTGAGTTATATATACCAGGCACAACTTTAGTACTAACTAAATAATGCGTTTTTTTAGCTTCTTCTTCTAACTTTGCAATATTTGCTTGTCGTTGTTGTTCAAGTTGTTTTTGGTCTAAATATTCTCGATATTCACGTAATTGTGTTCTAATTTAAAGAGAGAAAGATCTTTTTTAAAACATTTGGAGAAAAGAAAAAAATCTACCTAATTTGTTCATTCTTTTGTTCAAGTCCAGCAAGATATCGTTTTCGACTGTAAAAATCAAGTACATATTTACGTACATAAAATCCACGCCATATTTTTTGAATCTAAATGCAAAGGAAAAAAAGGTTTGCTTTACTAAAACAAAATAAAAAATACTCTTACTTTTACTGCATTATCATCATAATATTTTAGTCGAAGCTGAAGAACATGTTCCTAAACAATTATATTAATAGAAATTTTATTAAATTTTTATTTTTATACTTTAAGTTTTTGTCGAAATAACACTTTAGCTTTATATATTCGCCACCATGTTTGAATAAGAGTAGCACATCGATTTAAATATCTGTAAAGATAAATTTAATATTTAAAATAAAAATTTCAATCACTAACTTAATATGAGATCGAACACAACAGCCTCGCCATGCTGATTGAATAATTACAGCAGCTCTATTCTCATGTTCTCGAACGTATTCAGCTTCTCTAAAAATTTGACGAGATAAATATTTATATAAAATGAAATAAATAAATAAATAAATAGTACTTTGCTAAATGTTCAAGTTCAACAAGAATTTGATCAGCATTGCGACGCAGTTCCAAAAAAGCTGCCATATAACTGAATGGAGTACTTATTATTTCCCAAATTATTTTAATTTAGAGTATTTTGCAATTCAATTATCTAATATATTAGTATTAGGGAAATTTTGTAAAAAGTGTTTTTGAATATGAAAATTTAAACGAAACCATTTCACAATCGGTTGTCAAGATATTGACGTGAATAATGAGTATGATACTCTTTTTTTTCATTAGATGTCGCTTCAATTTCATTTCAATTAAATTTATTAGTATTATTTTTTTTACTGAACTACAATTAATATAATTTGATATTTTAATATTTTTCTTCTAAATTAATTTCCATTTTATTGAGTAAATTTCTGATTTGTCGTACAAAATAATCCAATCATATTTGACATGAAAAATATATTAATCGATTAATTTCTTTCTATGTTTTTCTTCTTGTAGATTTATTACTCTTGAACGAACTTCTTCTATTTCTGTATGTTTGCATTGGTTTGTTCTTGATACAAATGTACCTTTAACTTCATCTAGAATATATTATGTTATCTGTGATTCATGCGTCCATTTAACATTCTTATTGCCATTAATATCTTATGATGTGAAACTTTTTCGTAATTGTTATTGACTAAATTTCAAACTTAATGTTGATCATCAATTAACATGATCATTGAGAAAATGAACATCATTTTGCACAAATATTTTGTACACATTTTGGTTCTGTTCATTATTATTTTAAAGCAAAAGATAACAAACAAGGTAAAAGCTATTTTGTTGTTGAGCCTTATCTTTCAAATTCACCTACTGGTGATTCCAATGAAATCATATGTTTAATTAAATTTATGAAACTTATTAAGGAGAATGGAAGATTGAGAATCTCTTTTAGCCATTGTTTATCATAGTAATTAGAATTTCATCGATACACTGTAAAAAAAAAAAGCTTCGAATAATAAACCGTACAAAAGATTATCAGCCTATAAAGCACATATCAAGTTTCCATAACCCTTGCACAGCTATAAAGATAATAAAAACTTCAAAAGTTTATGAAAACAAACAATAAACTCTACAAATGGCTTATTATTTGAAGCTTTTTTTACAGCATGCTGCAATTATATAAAGTATGAAATTAATCAAATTCTATACCATATCATCATCAATTAATCCATCATTTGATCAAGATACAACACGTGATAATATTTTCAACAAAATGGCTAACAAATGGAAAATTTTTCTTTTTTTGCGATCATTGATAGCGGTCAGACGCCGGCAGTACATATAGAAAAATGGAAAGACAGTAACAAACTAGGGAAAAATGGTGTACTTGAAGTAAAAAAGTACGTTAAATAAACAATAGTAGATCAAAGCTCGTCGAAGTACTTCAGTATTTGAAGTTTGGAGGTAGCTTGCAGTAGCTTAAAGTACCATAAAGTACGCAAAAGTTAGCTTTAAGTACATCAAAGTAAGCTTTAAATATCGCAATGTAGATCACATTAACTTCAAGTACAAAAGTACGTCTTTTTCCTGTTGGTAACAAATAAAAAAGAATCAAAAGAAGAATTTAGATATAGATGAATAAAAGTCTGAGTGGAACATTGAAATGCGTCAATTGACATTATAGATCTGAAATGAAAATATCAGCGGAAAATTTTCTAAAGTATATAAGTCTAACCTGCCATAATCAATTACCAAGCAAGTGGATCAGTTAAAAGTATACCATTATGCAAATTTTTTCAAGAATATGCGTAGGTCCATAAATCTTTAAGATCGATGCAAACCTTTAATACAGTACTCCTTCTGCGACCAAGATTTTCTAAATTCATTAGTATTTGCTTGTTCTAATAAGAGTTCAACAACACTTGAAACTTATAACGCAGTTAAATATCTATTTCATTACTTAATATTTTAATAACAATTATCTTCTAAAGACATCTTATTACATACGCTTGCAAAAAAAATGGTATCTGATCATTAAAGATAATGCATAAGTCTTCTCAGGGGAGTATAGTAGAAATGGAATAAGTCTACATGTTGTTTTTATGTCATCAGTAGGAAATATACAAATAAACATATAAATAGAGGCGGTACATAAGACCCAAAAAAGAGTTCCCAATGGAAATTTTTTTTTCATAACAGGTGTTGTTTATATTCATACAGCTAATGATTGTATTATACTTGGAAAACATTCCGAAATTTCGTATAATTTTGCTAGTTAACCTCGTTTAAAGATAGGTGTTTTTGCTTGATGTTGATGTTGTTCTGAATGAAATATAATCTTGATATGTAATACATGAATTCTATATGATTGATATAGAAAAGCCAATTAATGAATTTGTTTGATTAATTCTAAATGAAGTTCCATGAACATCAATATCGAAATATAAAAGAAAAAAACTCATTTCCTATTTATTACGAAGTATATAATCGCTACACTGATCGAATTGATGTCAAAAAAGTTCCTGAAATATTTGCTTATGCCAGTCGAAAGACATTCAACTTAATCGTCTTATTTATTTAAATCAACTAAAACAATCTCAAGATGAATAAGATTTGGTTTATGATATTGCAAAATTACATAAATCGATGTTAATAATAGCTTTTTCAATGGTTTGATCTTGTTATATTAAATTTTGATAGTTATGAGACAGATTCATCATATTTTTTAGTATATGTGAAAAAATGTGCAAGATTAATAACTACAATATTTCATGGAGCAAGATTTGATTATTGTCATTCAACATCATTATGTATTTCTCATGTTAGTATTTAGAAGAAAATATTAAAAAATTATTTTTTTTATAGTAAGGTATTTAGTAGGTTATGCTCAAGAAATAAATTCAAATTTTTATATTTTAAGTACCTTATTTACATTTGATGCAACATTTGATGCTGCATTCATTAATAGACTTTACATTAATAGTCTTGTACGCGATAAATATTTTTGAAAAAAAGAAACTTTTAATTCAGGAGAATATTCATGTAAGTTTTATCTGTATAATGAACTGAAAAAAACAAATTCTTCAAAATTCGTTACAAAAATTGAGAATGATTTTGAAAGAAAAATTTTGAATTGATGAAAATACTACTCAATGCCAATATATTAGTACATTACATATTTAAAAAGATACAATGAATTCAACATTGATATGGATAGATTATCAATTGATATCAAATTTTATTATTGCAGTTGTTATCATACGTATAGATGAAATAGAAAATCTTTGTTAACGTAAATAAAACATCTGTTCTACAATTTAATGAAGTGTTTAATAAAGATCATATTTCATCAACTATATCACAAGTTGAATCTTTGTTACTTGATACCTTAGCTATAAGAACTTTTGATCCATCCAACCAACAATAAATCGATCGATATAATAATAATAATGAATTATCCAATTTAAAATGTGCTCACGATTACAATTATGATAATCGTCCTGAATGAATTGGGATAACAGATTATAATTTATGAGCAAAATTACTTTGATCATCAAAAAAAAAATGTCAACAGACATTCGAATATATTAAAAAGCCGTTATCAAAATATCGTGAAGCATTATTTATAAATGAATGGAAGAATGTATCTGAATTAAAATCAGAAAATAGTTCATTTTTTTATGATTTATGTTCAACACCAGTTAGATCATTTGCAATGATCATAGATGATGCTTATGATTTCTAACATCATAATGGATATACCATTTTTGCCCTTTTTGTTTTCTTTTTCAAACAATCATCTTATGTTTTTATGTTGATTTCTCATCAGGCATCAAATATTAAACTCTTTTTCTTTCAGATTTAATTAAAAAGACGAAATAAAGATGGCTTCTTCATTTGCAACACGCAAAGGAATGAGTCGAATTCTTGATGGCATAGTGAAATATCGTCAAACATTACGACCATCGCTTTTAGAAGAATTTAAAAAAGTAGCAACAGGACCTTCTGTAAGATATCTTTTTGTTGTTTTAATTTTTATTACAAATAAGAAAAGTTTTAATATTTAGCCTGAAGGTCTTCTATTAACTTGTGTTGACAGTCGTGTTGTTGCATCGCGTATGATTCAAGCTGTACCTGGTCAGTTATTTATAGTTCGAAATCCTGGTACTAAATACTCTTTTATTCTGATTGGTTTATTTGATAATAGATATTTTTATTTTAAAGGTAATTTAGTTCCTCATCATAATTGTTTTCGAAATCATGTAACAGTTGGGGGTGAATGTGGAGCTCTTGAATTAGCTTGTTCTATAAATAAAGTTCAAGTTATTGTTGTTATTGGTCATTCTGATTGTAAAGCAATGAATTTACTTTATTCAATACGTAATGATTTACAATCGCCATCAAAAGGTCCACTTGAAGACTGGCTTAGAGTTCATGGACGAGGCACAGTTGAACAATTTAAAAAACTTGAAATGTCTACTGGTTTTGATCGAAAACTTAAATTTGCTGGTGCACAACACTATGAAGATGATTTTGAAGCATATATTGATCCTCATAATCAATTTAAACCTTCAGATAAATTTTCTCAAGTAAAATTAAATTCTTTTCAATATAAAAGAAAATAAATTTTTATTTCTTTCAGATAAATACATTAGAACAATTGAAAAATTTTCTTTCGTATCCATTTTTAAAAGAACGACTCAATCGCAATGAATTAGAAGTACATGCGCTTTGGACAGATATATCAGAAGGAGAAGTATATATGTTCTCTTTCAAAGAGAAAACTTTTGTTAAAATTGATGAAATTTCATATAAAACTCTTTCACTCGAATGTATCTAGTCTTTCAATATCTATTTTACTTTCGCAGCATTTTGTTTATTGTATTCTTCGGTGATAAGTCTTGATTGTTTTCTTCAAGAAGGGTTTAGAAACAAAAGAAAATGACATTTTGGTTTACTTTATTTCTTTGTTTTATTTTATATTTTTATTTGCCATTATATACAAAAAAAAAAGCATTATGTTAAAAATAGTATTAGCTTTATGTATTATGTTAATATTATTAACTTCTTTTATTTAGCAAAAATAAAAACAAAAAAAAGAAGCACAGTTCGCAAAATTTTCGTACTTAGTTGATCTTCGAAAATAGAGTCGAGAGAGATAAAAATAAAAATAAAACTTGTATGAATAAAATATTTGATACGGTTGTTTTACAATATCGATTAATGTCTTATCAATTCTACTTCACGCTTAAGAGAAAATACAATGCGCATTTTCTTATCATACAATGATATGCGGGAATCTCATCGAATATATATTTCGATTTCATTTTTCAATTTGTTTTAACAAAAAGACGAAACGAACGCATTCTGTGCTTTATACTCAATAACATATAAACAAGTTAAAGGCATCCGTACAATACATTCAGGTATATATTCATCAATCATTTCTGCTTTGCTTATTTCTAAAGATTACGGCTTCCTATAAACTATTAACATTTGATGCATCAAAATGAGTAAAATAGAAGGATTCAGATTCAAAGTGAATCTCTGATTTTTATTGACTAATATTCATTTATTGACAATTATTATTCGAAAATAAAATCGTACAATGACATGTATTATTTTAATACTGTCTAGAGTATAAACCAAACTTTTGTAATGATTCCATTCCTAAAAGATACTAATGATTGCGTCAATATTTTTAAGTTATATGCGAGTAATTCTTTTAAAGGGTTTTTAAGTTCCAATCGAATCAACTGTTCTTTTCTTTGAAAGTAATCTATTGAAAAATGCATACACAATAAACCTAAAAGAGAAACAAATATCTTATTTTCATGTTTCACATTGGCTACTTCAAGAGCAAATCCATTGGTTATCATTCCTATTAATATATATATATATATTCGATGTTTTTCTCTACATTTATACACATAACATAATACTTCTCTTGTTTTACAACAATATGAATACAATCATTTCATTTTATATTCTTTTTTTCTATAGTTTCTACGTTTGTCTTGTACAAATGGGTTTAAATCCAACTATCATAATAAGTTGTTCTATAATTTTTCTTGTAACAACTGCAGCCGTTATTACTTCTCACAAACCAGAATTTAAACAAAATCAAACAACATTTGTAAATCCACGTATTAATTGTTATCCTGAAGTCGAATCTCCCTTTTCGAATTATTCAAAAGAATCATGTTTAGCACGAAATTGCTTATATGATGATGAAGCTAATTCATCTGTAATTCAATGTTATTTATCATCTAATTATGGATACATCTTACAAAATTCTACAGCAGAAATAAATAATACTTTAAAATTACAATTAAAAAGAAATCAAGCAATAGATAGCATGTTTCCAGGACCTATAGAAAATGTTATACTTGAAATTCAATATTATACAAATGATATCATTCGATTTAAATTATATGATGCTGATGAAAAAAGATACGAAGTAAAAATAGAACAAATGAACTATTAGAGAAATCCCTATGGAATTAAAATGGGACACACGATGTAGATAGTGTTCATAATCACCAAGAGATTATTTTATTCTACGATATGACCAACCATTGATCATCCGTACATGAGGAGAGTTCGAACTTAAAAGTGAAAAAAGGCTGAATCTACTGTTGCATTGAGTGTTCTAAATACACAAAATCTTTCTTAGAGTGAACAATTCAAAAATTTGTGTAAAATATAATAGAAAATGATCTTCGTTCAAACCATTTCTATTTTTCATGATATTTCGTAACGACACACGTCTATAGTGTATTTTGCTTGCTTGTATTAGTAATTTTCGCAGCTAAAACAGCATATTCAGATTGAATTCAAGAATCTATACCAAACGCACACTCAATTCGAGCACCGTTTGATTTAGTATTTGCATATATTTTTTAGAAATACTTTGTTACGGAATTTTATTAGTATCCGAATTTTGTGGTATTTTTAGATGATCAACCATCTTCCACTGCTTTTGTTCATAAGTATTCACATTTTTGGAATTAAGATCAAATTCTGAACGAGATGGATAATTTCGTTAACCAAAATTTCAACTTTTTATTTTTCACGGGTCGAAAAAATTGAAAAATTATTTTCGTTGGACTCTGGTGAAAAATACACCATTTAATGCAAAATCCGATGCTGATGACGAATAGCTGATTTCTTTTGACGATTTTGCTTTCATTCTGATTCAAGTTGCGATTTTCGAAAAAAAAAATAAAAGTTCACAACGAAGAAAATTCCGTAACGAACACTATATTTAGTTTGTTATTCGATGTAGTTGTGCTTGTTAGCAAATGACCTGACATTCTAAAAGCTTGTTTGAAACTGGACAGCTTTTAGTTAGAAAGTTTGTTTGTATTGTCGCTTCGTTTCGTAGTAAAATGCTAAACTCTCAGCTCCACTAAAAATAAATTTCAATTTTTTAAAATTTTGTAGCATTTAGTATTTTCGGAATAGTTCCGCTCGAGTTACAGGAGCATCAATAAAATTCTTACTGATAGTAGATCTGAATGGTTTCTATCTCTAATAAAAGTTTCATATAATTTGCTTCTACCATGGACGAGAAAATAGATGTTACAATGTAAAAACAAAATGAAATTCTATAACTCTTGGCCATGCTGTTCATCTATTTTGGAACACATTTCTTTATCATCCTCTAATTTGATCTGATCCTCCAAAAAATGCAATAAGAGAGTAGTTTATTTATTCTAAGAGGGCATTATTGATATACGGTCTTTGATCATTTTTCAACAACGTCTGTTATGGTCTGTGACATGGAGGAGGCGCAGGGTTGCGAAAGTATCTATTACATCTGTCATGCATCGTTGCTAAAATGTCTGTCATGTCTATGATGAGCCGGTTCTAACGTATCTGTTATGGTCTGTCGATCTCATCTATCATGGTCTATGACGGGAGGGAAGAAGGTTGCAAATTTCTACCATATATATTTCAATACTTCTGTTAGATAGCGTTTTACCAAAAGCTGATTTTAATATTTTGTTAATTCAGGTTCCAATTCCATTAGCTTCGTCTTCGGGTAAAATTGATTCACCACAATATGAATTTAATTATTCATCAGATAGTACGCGGGATAATATTATTTCATTTTTTATTAAACGTCGTGAAGATGGATCAATTTTATTTGATACATCACTTGGAGGTCTTGTTTTAAATAATCAATTTCTTCAAATAATAACACGACTTCAATCATCACATATTTATGGTTTTGGAGAAAATAATCATGATACACTTAAACATAATGTTCCCGAAAGATCATCCTGGGGAGTATTTGCTCGTGATCAAGGTTGATCATTTCATTAAAATTCGACAAAAGAAAAACATAGGGTTTTTTTTTACGTTAGGGACTAATTGGGATACAAATTCTAATCATTATGGTCATCATCCACTTTACATTGTTATGGAACAAACATTAAATAATATTCCATCAGGTCGTATGCATGGCGTTCTTTTACTTAATTCAAATGCTATGGATTATTCATTTGAATCAACACCGTCATTAACAATACGTACAATTGGCGGTATATTAGATTTCTTTATTTTTCTTGGTCCAAATCCCGAACAAGTCATTCAACAATATACATGGCTTGTTGGACGTTCTTTTTTACCACCTTATTGGTCACTTGGTTTTCAATTATCACGTTGGGATTATTCAAATTTAACACATATGCAAATGACTAATAAACGTAATCGTGATGCTGGTGTTCCAATTGATGTTCAATACGCTGATATTGATTATATGGATGCTAAAAAAGTTTTTACTATTGATCCAATTAATTATCAAGGTTTAAAAGAATATTTTCAAGAATTAAATTCTGAAGGAATTAAAACAATTGTTATTTTGGATCCTGGAATGGTTGATGATCAAAAATATTATGCGCCAACTGTTGAAGGAATTAAAGAAGATGTTTTTATTAAATGGGATAACGGAAGTCTAATGAGAGGAACTGTTTGGCCTGGACCAGTCTTTTTTCCAGGTTGATTAAATGATTTTTATTATTGAATAGATTCGAATTTTCTTATAGATTTTTTTACTAAGAAAACACAAGATTGGTGGGAAAGATGGATTACAAATTTTCGAGCAATTAATTTAACTTTTGATGGACTTTGGATTGATATGAATGAACCCGGTTAGTATTTATCTCTTCTTTTTGTTTTGTATGCTGGAATATATTATTTAGCTTTATTTGAAACGAATGATCCCGTACCATGGAATTGGCTAGAAACAGAAAATAATTACACATTAAAATGTCCTAAAAATGAATGGGAAGATCCACCCTATCGTACTAAAGCTGTATATCGTTGGGATAGGAAAATAAATCGAACAAGTCGTCTTTCTGATCGTACTTTATGTATGTCTGCTCATCAAGGTGAAATAAATTCAATGACAAGTAAAGCAACATATCGACACTATGATGTTCATAGGTAACAAAATTTTTTATTGAATTCATTATTTGTTATTTTCTTTTTTATATAGTCTTTACGGATGGAGTCAAACAAAACCAACATTAGATGTCATTCAAAAAATAACTAATAAAAGAGGTTTAGTTTTACCACGGTCAACATTTGTTGGCTCAGGCCAATGGGCTGGTCATTGGCTTGGAGATAATGAAGCAACATGGCATGAAATGAAACGATCAATAATTGGAATGATAGAATTTAATTGGTTTGGAATTCCATATAATGGAGCTGATATTTGTGGATTTGATAAAACACCAACTGAAGAAATGTGTATTCGGTAAACAAGAATTTTAGTTCTCTTCTTTAAATTAATCTTTATTTTTTTTAGATGGATGCAAGTCGGAGCATTTTATCCATTTTCACGAAATGTGAGTTTTTATGATTGTAACAATTAATCTTGCAAAGTAAAACTTGTGTTTATTTATTCTTAACGGTTGACCACAGAAAAGTTGAAAGGAAATATATCGAAAGTAATGTGTGGCTCATAAAGAATGAACCCTTTTGATTTTAGTTTTTTGAAGACAACAACACAGTCTAGATACACCATTTTAGATTCATTCAATTGAGAGTTTTTCGCTCTAGAAAATGGTCGACTTTATTCTTGAAATAAGTTTCTCTTGTCATGAACAAAGCAAGAAGATTGACAACTACTTAGCTTTTGAACTGGAACTGTCAGAAAACAAAACAATCATTAAGAACATGTTTAAATAGCAGCTCCGATGAAGTTCGAAATATGCTGCCAGACATGTCATAAAATGTTACATGTCGCTATGTTTTACAATTTTACAAAAAAAATGTAACTGGAAGGGCAAATTTTCAAGCATATATTAAAAAATAACGCAAAAGAGTCATTCTAACAACTGTATACTATTGGGAATAGTCTAAAGATTTTCATTGTTCAGTTTAAATCTTACATCATTTTGTTCCAAATTAAATGCTACATCTGATAATATAGTGATAAACCGTTCATAGAACATGCTAAGCTTTGAAAACACGACTTTCAAAAGTGTATTCAAAACAAAATACCACTAGGTGTTAGTTCCAAGCCTTTTTGCAGTCGAACAACTTCATCAGAAGCTTTGTGATGATCCTGAAAGCATAGAGCTTAAAATTTTCTATTTATTGATGCTAAATACTTGAAATTTAGCAGCGAATTTGATTAGCACAAGCTTGCATAAATCGTTAGATGTCCACAGAAAATCGGAAATGGACAGTGAAGTAGCAGTCAATGTTACATCGATGAATAATACTTATTTAAAAATTGAGATTTATACTTTTTTAGAACGAAAAAGTCTCTACCGAATGAGCTCAGAAGGGTACGCTTGAACCATGTTTCTGTTCTTCAAAAACGAAAACTGAAACTGTCCAATTATTTATGGGTCATCCATTAAAAAAATGATGTCTCCAAGGTAGAAATAGATATGACTGTACATGAAGAGAAGGCTAGAATCCACGGTCCACATGAACATTCCCTATGCCAAAAATAATGTCATGTTGTTTGGAATTTTCGATATTTTTTCTTGTGGCCTTCCTACAGCACACCTGATTAACGATACTTAACAAAATTTTGTTTTTTTAAATATTCTTTTTTTAATCTCAAATTACGTACGAAGTTGATTCAGTCAAATATGAAGAACCATAGCGGTTAAATTCTAGCATCAATTGATGATAGATAATTTTTTTTCTAATATTTTCGTATCTGGATGTAGAAATAAAACAAGAAACAATATCTAGTTAAAAAAGAAATATTTTAGTGATTTTCTAATAACTTATTTTGACTTTGAGCATGTTGTATGCTTTAAAATAAAAGCAATCAACACTTATCTTACATACGATTGAAAAATTAATATTCTCAGACATAATTTTTTTAATGTATTTTAAACCTTTTTTAACTTTAGCATAATATATGGAAAACACCCGATCAAGACCCAGCTGTTTGGTCACCATCTGCTCTCTCTATAATGATAAAAGCGCTTCGTATTCGTTATACACTCCTTCCATATTATTATACATTATTTTATAAAGCTCATACAATTGGTTCAACTGTAATTAGACCACTATTTCATGAATATCCTAAAGATAAAATAGCACTTGACATTTACCTTCAATTTCTTATAGGAGCTAATATAATGATAGCTCCTGTTACTGATGAAAATGCAAGACAAGTTCAAATTTATATTCCTTCAACTGAATGGTATAATTATGAAACAGGTGATCAATATCTTTATCAAAAACAATTTATTAATATTTCGGCGCCATTAGATACAATTCCGATATTATTAAGAGGTGGATCAATTATTCCCACACAAGAATATGCAAATAATACGAAACATTCACGGTAGAATGTCAAAGATAATTTTATTGTTACTTTAGTAATATTCTTTATTTTTTTTGAATAGAGAAAATCCATTCGGTTTAATAATTATTTTAAATAAAACTGGTAATGCTGAAGGTGATTTATTTTATGATGATGGTGAATCAATTAATACAATCAAAACAAAATCTTATTATTATGCAAAATTTAAATGGTCATCAGCAGATCAACAATTAACAATAAATATTATTCACAATAATTATTCTCATATGTCAAATTTGATTCTAGATAAAATAACTATTTATGGATTACAAAATATTCCCTCTACAATCAATGTTAATAATAAAGAATTTCAGCCTAAAACTCGACCTTTTACACAAATTGTTGATATTACAGGTTTTGCATTATCAATGGATAAAAATCATACATTAACATGGTCAAAAACAGAATCAATGACTATTCAAATACCAGAAAGTGTTTCAACAAATCCAAAGTATCGTGTAGATTGTTTTCCTGAACCAGGTTAAAAAGAAAATTTTTATTTTGTGATTGTTTTCTTTTTTTCTCACATTTTTATTGCACTTTGTTTAGATTTGACAAATTATGCATGTTTCGCTCGTGGATGTAATTATGACGGAATAACAGAAATAGATCATCCTTCTTGTTATATTTCACTTGAAAAAGGTGGTTATTATGTAACTTCATCAGCAGAACAATTATCAGACGCTATTATACAATATAATCTTACACGCATTTCTGTAAAACCTAACCTTAATCCATCGTCGAAGCCAAGTTTAAATTATCGTTATAATCGTCGTCAATATCCGTCAAATGTTAAAGAATTACTCACAACGGAGCCAAATGAATTTTCAATATATGGTCATGATAGTGATCATTTAAATGTACAAATTAGTGTTTCTGGTACAGATATGATACGGTTAA
This sequence comes from Rotaria sp. Silwood2, assembly GCA_905329745.1. Classification (NCBI taxonomy): domain Eukaryota; kingdom Metazoa; phylum Rotifera; class Eurotatoria; order Philodinida; family Philodinidae; genus Rotaria; species Rotaria sp. Silwood2. The sequence continues at coordinate 101,496 of CAJNSZ010000090.1, read as the reverse complement.
CAATTCGAGATGCAGAACAAGATCGATATGAAGTTCCTGTACCTATTCAATGGCAACCAGCTGCAATATCTACATCAACTAAAGGAAAAATTCAATTTGAAATGACAGAAACATCATTTGGTCAAGCGGGTTTTCGTGTCAAACGTACAGATACTCAAACTATTATATTTGATACCTCATACTTTGCTCATGGATTTATTTATGATAATCAATATATTCAATTTATAACAACCATTCCATCTACAAATGTTTATGGTAAAATTATAGTTGATTAGAAATCGACCAGCTCATAGTTCAAAGTTCAAATCAAATGAGAGAACGAACTGTTTGAACGATTTTTCTTATAGGAATTTATCTGTTTCAATAATTCAGTTTCTGGAACTAAGCTGTCCGAAAAATCTTGTTCTATTTTGAGAACCGAATTTCAGTAATAGAACGAAGGTTTTTTATACCCGGAAGTGCTTTTCTCAAAAGTTGAACAAAAGTTACTAGGGCAGCTCAATTTTCAGGAACTGAACTGTTGAAACAGATCACTTCCTATGAATAGAACTGTTTGAACAATTCTTGCAATCTGAACTGAACTTGTCGAATTCTACAACTGACGCTTATCTACAGTAGATACTGAAGACGTGAAAATTTGTGTACCAATACTTCTTATTCGTTTCGATTTTTGAAGTATGAGATCTTTATTGATCTGTACGAAGGGCATCTAATCATTTCTGCACTGTCTTTTATCAAATAGATTACGAAAGGCATAAAAGGTTGTCATTTTTTTTTAGCTCAGCAGTTCTGGCTTCATTCTCCACAAAAAAAAATCATTAATCTTATAGCCTTTCTTATTCTTTAAATAGATGTAAAAGTCGATGGTTATATGAGTGTTTCTTTATTTACATGTATTAGAATAGGAAAATGTTTTCATAGAATCATCTTGAAAAAACATAACTATCGATTCCGATTACAGTTGCAACCATTTTGTAGATTAATATAAAAGTACCAATTCTTGAGATTTTTATATATAACTGAAATTCAATTTATGATCTTTGTTCTCTTAAACCCTTCTTCCTATAAAAAAAAATTAACGATTTTGATCCAGAAATATTCAAAGTCCATGAAATCTTCAGGACATGTTCGACTGTAGTGGAGAAACCATAGTAAAATTTTCAACCCTATATCAGGACATTTTTGGGAGATATTCAACAAAAGAAAATCAAAAATAGCTTATTTTGCAACCCAAATTCTCTGTACACCTTCATTCTACAGTCCTTAATTTAATTTTTGTTTGAAAAAGTATTATAGAGTTCAGAGAATGATAGAGCCCTTGTTTTCTAACTCTTACCTTATAAAGAGAGAACAGAGATGAAAAGTGAAATATCTTAAAAAAGTTTCAAAAATGGGATTCTAATTATAAAAGTACTCTTATATATAATAGTAACAAATCTGAATCCAAAAAACATGCTTTGTCATACTCTGCATCTTGACATGGTTTTTCAAACAAAAAAAAGCCATTGGCTATAATGAAACTTCTTCAAGAATTTTGGGATGCACAATGAGAAAAAAATAAACAGAAGAAAAAGTGGAAACGATTTTTCGCTTTATCTGAAAAAAAGAGATTTTTCAAGCAGAAAATGGCAGCAATTTTTGAAGAAAACGAGAAGCCAAATAAAAAATGATGTTACTTATGAAGAGTAAACCTCGAGCTATCTTGCAATAGATTTATCTCAATTTTCATGTGTTTAATGAAAGTTGATTTTTTTTAGGAGAAGATGGCTTAAAAAAATAGTCAATTGAGTTGAATATTATTGTCTTTCGATGATGAGCATGAACATTACAGTTATTCAAGTATCTACTTATTTTTCTAAAACATTCTTTTTGAATCTCGAATAACTCTCAATGTCTTTCCTGAATTTACAATAGGACCTATTGTGACGCAATCCATTTATTCTTAAACAATAAGATGTGATATAATGTTGGTGCCCTAACGTATGACATAACTTGTCAGTTATCCAATAAGAATGAAGTGAAGACTTTATTTAACAACTAAAAAGCTTTTTTTCTTTGAAAGGTTTTGGCGAAAATACTCATCATTCATTTCGACATATATTAAGAAATTCTTCTCGTTATGGAATATTTGCTCGTGATCAACCACCATTTGGACAAAATGAAAATTTATATAGTACACATCCATTTTATATGTCCATTGAACGTGATGGACAAGCATTTGGTGTACTTATATTCAATTCAAATGCACAGGATTATAAATTAGATGAATTTGAAAATGATCAATCAATACTTACATATCGAACAATAGGAGGAATATTAGATATATTCTTTTTTGCTGGACCACGTCCTGAAGATGTAATTAGACAATATCAATTAGTTATTGGTTATCCTTATATGCCACCTTATTGGGCATTGGGTTTTCAACTTTGTCGATATGGTTATGATACACTTGAAAATATGAAAGCAGCTATGAAAAGAACTTTAGATGGAAAAATTCCAGTTGATGTTTTGTAAGGAATATTTATTTATTCTTTTTTTTATTATTAATTTTTTTAAAATTTTGTTTAGATATGGTGATATTGATTATTTTCGACAGCAACTTGATTTTACTTGGGATCCAATGCGTTTTAAAGGTTTACCCGAATATATTGATTGGCTACATACTCAAGGAATGAAATTTATAACCATACTTGACCCAGCTATTGATTCTGAAGAAGCAAATTATGATGTTTTTACTGAAGGACAAAAAGCAGATATTTGGATTAAATGGCCAGAAAGAAAAAATCCTCAATTCAATGAAACTCATAATAGAAATATGCTTGGATACGTTTGGCCATATGGTTTGTTTAGAATGTATAGAGTTTATTTTTATCATTACCTTTTTTAATTTTTATTTTAGGTAAAACCGTATTTCCTGATTATTTCTATCCACCAACTAAAGATTGGTGGAAAAATCAAATAATAAAGTATCATAAAAAAATAAAATTTGATGCTCTATGGATTGATATGAAGTAAGTTTAACATATTTCTTAAATAATTCAATTAGATTCATTCAACATTGTATTGATAATAACTATGAAAAAAAGGTGAACAAAAGAATTATTCATGTGAAATCTTAACAGTATTAAACAGCTAAAATATGTACACGTGGAACAATAATTAAACTATATCCATGAGACAATTGCAGAAAAGGCTTAGCCTGATTGTAGTTTTGTAAATGGGACTTTATGTTGTAAGACGCATCGGAGAGCGCCATTATCAAATCGCTGTATCATTGCCCAGAAAAGACCTATTTTTCATTTTTTTAGCGACATGATGATACCTCAGTTTTCTGTTATACACCATTGCGCTAAGGAAATTTTTACCAGACAAAAATGAGCCTATAGTGCTCTATTGGTTATTATAATTTAGTTTTCTGAAAATGACAAAAACAGAAATGTGGGTATTGAGATCCCTGGAAGGAGATACGCCTACTGATCCTAGCAGGTTTGCCTTCTGGTTTCCTACGTTTCTGGTAATTTTGAATTTTAAGCAGTCACTAAGGTTATGGCATGCAGCTGTACACGATGAGAAGCATATTGATAATTGTTACTTGTTGAAAATTTTCTTAGTAAAATGACGAATAATGAAAAGCTGGGTAACCGCTCAGTTGCTAAAAAAACATAAAATATGCCTTGTTTGGACAGTGATACAGTAGATTGACCATGAAGCTCTTCAAATTCAGAAACCAGTAAATTCAAAAGTCGTAGAGTTGACTGATGCGCATCTTCTCGAAGGAAGATTATTAAAGAGATCTGTGTAGAGTATGAAGGAAGCAATCATGTGAATTATCAAACATACAAGATTCAACAGCAATCGAATCTCTAGAGAGTTGACTTTTAGAAAGAACTTTGCACAAGTTGATTTTCAGATATGCTGGGGTCACAACCTTCGCACATGCCATAATATTGTATAGTGTCTATTGATCAGTATACAATATTTCATAATATCAAAACTTGATGAGATTGCAATATCATGCATAACATTAGATGCACCGTGAACTGTTATGCTAAATGGCATAGGTGACTTTTCAATTTGAAGATGATCGCCAAATCCGACAAGATCCTTTGTAGAAGAATTTTTTTCTTCATCCGATTGTTTAGTATAAGATCTCATTTTGTTTCGTATGTATGTGTTAGTGAGGCTTTGACTTCGTTCTACACAATTTTAATGTTGGCACACGAGGATTCAATTTAAATCTATAAGTTTCTAATTGAACTATCTCTCATGATATGCAATAGAATTTGTTAATGTGTATACTATTAGATAGAAGTAGTATTTTTCTCTAAATCTGCATTAATTTAGGTCTGCACTAGAAATAATAAGTTCATAGTACTTCTTGTAATTCTAAGAAGCCACAATCTAAATTGCAAGCTACCGACAGTTTTCGATCATCTTTCATCATATGCAATTGTAGTCAGCAAGATTTATCTTAATATGAATCGAAAACCAACATATTTCGTTGAGTTTTCTCTTTGGTTTTAACAATAGTAAAAAACATTTAGTGAACCAGCAAATTTTGATACAAATAAATTACAACCATGGAATTGGCCACATCCAGAACCATGGAATCTTCATTGTCCAATGGAAGAACAACTAGAAAGTCCTAGATATAAAACAGCCATACATGGTGAATATTTATCTGACAAAACTCTTTGTATGATTGGTGAACAAAAAGATGGTCAAGGAAAAGTTTATAATCATTATGATGTACATAATCTATATGGATGGTCAGAAACATTATCAACATTAGATGCTCTTCGAGCCTTAGAAAATAAACGATCAGTTGTAATTAGTCGATCAACATTTCCCACATCTGGTGCATATTCTGGTCATTGGTTAGGTGATAATACAGCTGGATGGCCACACCTTAAATATAATATAATTGGAATGCTTGAATTTAATTTATTTGGTATCCCATATGTAGGTGCTGATATTTGTGGATTTTTTGAAAATCGAACAGAACAAATGTGTCAACGATGGATGCAATTAGGTGCATTTAATCCATTCTTTCGTAATCATAATGCAATAAGGTTTATTGATCAAGATCCTGGCAGTTTTTCTCCCTCTGTTATTGATTCAAATCGTCGTGTTGTTGAAACACGTTATACATTAATTCCATATTTATATACACTTTTTCATCGTGTTCATATTACAGGTGGTACTGTTGTTCGTTCAATGGCACATGAATTTCCAACTGATTCAATATGTTGGTCGATTGATGAACAATTTCTATGGGGTTCATATTTATTAATAGCTCCTGTTATTTATGAAAATCATACAACAAAAGATGTTTATTTACCATCATCAAATGAGCGATGGTTTAATTATTATACAGGTGAAGAACAAATGAAACTTGGATATATCAATGTTGCAGCTGATTATGATTATTTACCATTATTTTTACGTGGTGGAGCAATTTTACCTCATCAACAATCAGCAATGAATACAGTTAAATCACGATTAAATCCAATGAATCTAATTATTGCACTTGATAAACAAGAAAAAGCTCAAGGAAATTTATTTTGGGATGATGGAGACTCAATTGATACATATCAAACATCAAAACATAATTATTTTAATTTTAATTATGATAAACAACGTTTATTAATTGAACCATGGACATATAAATATACAGAAATGAATGATCGTATTAAATTAGAAGAGATTACAATTTATGGTTTGAGAAATCAACCAAAAGAAATGCGATGGAATGGACAAGAGTTGTCAAATATTAAATGGACATTTAATTCAACTTTAAATGTTCTTAAAATACAAGCATTAGCTTTAGATTTATCTCAAACACATAAATTTATTATTTCTTAATTATGGAGTTTTTTTATGTATTGAATAACGATAAACCAGCTTTCTTTCTTTTTTATAAACGTAATATTATTTCTTTGAAAATTGATTGTACATCGATCGATAACATTGTATTGTATCATAAATTTAATCTAATCTGTAAATCATTGGAAAAATAAACTTACTTTTCTTTTTGATATTCACGCCATAATATGTGTTGTATTATTTCGATAACATTGCAGTTGTTTCAAAGGTCTTAATAAGCTGCGTCCGACTGGTTCGATATTGCAATGAAATAAATCTTGAACAAAATGCAAAAACTTTCAAAAAATTTTACATGTTTCCGGTAAAGTTTAATATTCGATAATTCCATGTAATTCTTCCATTAGCTGAAGCATTTCGGCAATGAACAGCAAGTATATATAGCAAAACAAAGAAAAGGATAAAATTGTCGTTATGTTAAGAAACTTACTTAAAATTAAAAAAATGCCTTTGTCTAGCGCTTCTCGTCCATCATCACATACAAAACAGTATATACATCTGAATTGATCAAATCTCTTTTGAAGCAATAACCATCGACATGTGCTGTTATTAAGAATGAAAAAGTAAACACATCTTTATGTTGAAATCTTTTTGGTTTTTCAACTGAAAAGTCAGAAAACACTGGTGAATGCGAGAGAATTGAAGGCTTTGCATGCCATCGAATATGTTACCGAACATTTGTTTATACATCAATTACTGGTACTAGAAATATTCTTGCTTCTTCATGTATGAGATATTGATTCAATGCAATTAAATGAGTATCCCACTTTTTAAGAAAAAAACTATCGGTTGGGCATGTGGCTATGTGTGGGATCTTATCTTCTCCCATATCACACCTACACCCTATTTCATTCAGTTTGATACATCTGACAAAGACAAATATGAAAATGAAAATGACGTTAGTTTCTAAAACAAAAATGTATCCATTTAGAAAGAAAATATATTATTTATAAATACTTAATTAAATTTGATGCAGATAGTAGTCTGGTCGAGATTGTCCAACGTTATTTATAAGTTTTGTACTTTAGTTATAATTTGACATAGAAATTAACATTATAATCAACATACAATGTTTTTATTAAAAAGAACAACGTTATTAAGAGATGTTATTGGTAATTAAGCATTTTATGAAAAAAAATAAATGACGTTACTTCTAACTCAATTCTGAACAAAATAAGTTAAAATGTTCACTAAACTGCTTTGTTCTGCTTCTATTCGTATGATACTATTGTGTTAATATTCTTCAGTAGAATACCATATGGTCGAACAGCTGTTGGGTCAACAATACGCCAGGCTTCGCCTACTTTGACTGGAATTGTGTGGATAGTATATGAGTTAGGTCTCACCCGACATTGGAAAACAACTTGAAATCCATCGGTTTTTTCCGGTGATGTTTTTACTTCGAACGTTTCCGTATAAAAAAGGATGAGATCCGCCGTTACAGTGTGTCGCTACATTCAATCCAGGTCGATTTACTTCTTCACCTTTCTGTTGCATTGCTTCATGACTCATAAGATCTGTTTTGACGCTACTGACTAGCAAACCTTGATCTGTAATGCCTTTTACTGCTTTTGATTTCGTACCGTGGAAAACGACTGGCCATTCTCCTGGACCATTGCTAGAGCCAAGCCAAGCTGAACCATCCTTATATTTATTATCGACTTTGAGTGCATGACGAAACCAACCGATTGGTAAATAGTACGGAAGATCGCCACGCATCAATTCTGCAGGTACATCTGGTTTTGTATAATCATAATTGTGTTTTGGATCGAAATCAAATGGCTGAAGCTGTAAATACGATAAAATTGGCGTCCACTGGCATTGATATTTATCTGGTTTGATATAACAAAGAATAGTATTGTTTGAGAAGCCCAATTAAGCATGATCCTACAGATAGATTTATACAAGAATTTTTATTTTCGTGGCAAACATATTAATAGATATAACACATTTTCAAAATATAGATTCGTATAGTTCATTTTTCTCTAGAAAAGAACACTTACTTAAAAATTGACGATTAAATAAGTGACAGAGTATTATTATGAATATGATTGGAATACATTTCATTGTCAACAAAAGTATGATAGTAATAAATAAAAATGCTTTTATAAGTTACTTGTGACAAGGTCAATATATTCTGGATGATAAGCTAATTATTTTACAACACTACCACTATTGTAAGTGGAGTCCGTTAGGTCTAAAAGTTTTGGATCCGAATCCGACCCGACTGGTCGAGTCCACGCCCGGAACCAACCCGACGGATTCTAGTCGGAAATAGTTATAAACAAAGGAATACAGAACTATTGTAGAAACACCACACTGTATATAATGCGTGTTACCTTGAAAGTCTTGGCTAGCTCTTCTGTTTTTGTTTTTTTCAGGTGTAGTTAGAACCAAATTGACTTCAGCTTTTCGTTCACGCTTCTTTGATCTCTCGACAGATGTGACACGAACAAAATCATTTTCACAGGAAAGATCTTGAGCAACAGCATCGACAAAGGCCAACAAAAATTGTTGCATACTTTGTTTTGATTGAGCAATGTTATCATAATCCAAATCAACAATAAGAGCAAACTTAGCAGAAGTTATATGTTCACTAGCAAGTAAATGAGCACTACCTAAATCAGCTATACCAGTTGCTGTGCGATGAGCACTCCCTTCAAATGAGAGACCTTCAGTAGTAAAACTTAACTTAGCACCAAACTGTTGAATGAATGCATCGAGTGCAAGTACAAGCGTTTCTGTGGCATCTTCTTTAACTTCAATTGGTTCACTAGTAAAATCATTTGAATAATTTGTTTCATTCCGAACTGCTCGAAAACGTGCCATAGTATTGAATGGACGACTCTCAGTAATATTAGGTGGATATTTTATGTTTTTCAAAANCGTGGCAAACATATTAATAGATATAACACATTTTCAAATTATAGATTCGTGTAATTCATTTTTCTCGAGAAAAGAACACTTACTTAAAAATTGACGATTAAATAAGTGACAGAGTATTATTATGAATATGATTGGAATACATTTCATTGTCAACAAAAGTATGATAGTAATAAATAAAAATGCTTTTATAAGTTATTAGTGACAAGGTCAATATATTCTGGATGATAAGCTAATTATTTTACAAAACTACCACTATTGTAAGTGGAGCCCGTTAGGTCTAAAAGTTTTGGATCCGAATCCGACCCAGACTGGTCGGGTCCACGCCCGGAACCAACCCGACGGATTCTAGTCGTAAATAGTTATAAACAAAGGAATACAGAATTATTGCAGAAACACCACACTGTATATAATGCGTGTTACCTTGAAAGTCTTGGCTAGCTCTTCTGTTTTTGTTTTTTTCAGGTGTAGTTAGAACCAAATTGACTTCAGCCTTTCGTTCACGCTTCTTTGATCTCTCGACAAATGTGACACGAACAAAATCATTTTCACAGGAAAGATCTTGAGCAACAGCATCGACAAAGGCCAACAAAAATTGTTGCATACTTTGTTCTGATTGAGCAATGTTATCATAATCCAAATCAACAATAAGAGCAAACCTAGCAGAAGTTATATGTTTACTAGCAAGTAAATGAGCACTACCTAAATCAGCTATACCAGTTGCTGTGCGATGAGCACTCCCTTCAAATGAGAGACCGTCAGTAGTAAAGCTTAACTTAGCACGAAACTGTTGAATGAATGCATCGAGTGCAAGTACAAGCGTTTCTGTGGCATCTTCTTTAACTTCAATTGGTTCACTAGTAAAAATCATTTGAATAATTTGTTTCATTCCGAACTGCTCGAAAACGTGCCATAGTATTGAATGGACGACTCTCAGTAATATTAGGTGGATATTTTATGTTTTTCAAAACTTTCTATTCATCATCAAGTTTGAACCATTTGGGTGTCATAACTAATTTTGTTGAATTTTTTCCGATGACTATTGTCGTCACTTTAAGTTTTGAAGGTGTGAGTAGTGGACCAATTTGTTCTATTTTAAAACGGACTGTTTTTGTTCTAACGACAGTATGCGGGTAGGCATGTTTAACTTCTTCATTTCGCTTACGTGATAACTCTTCAGTTTTTTCGTAATTTTTCTATTTTAATGAGTACAACTGAATCGAGCTCAAGACAACGTTGAGAATCATTATACATTAAATGGAGTATTCTTTTACGGAGTTTATCAATACTCTTGTTGATTGTATAAATATTTTCGAGATTTTCCATCGACCGTTAAATCGAATTAGTTTCTTGTTAAAAAGGGCTCTAAAAGATAGATATTATACTAGATGATTCCAACAATTTTACTTTAAAAGAACGCACGATTTTATAACGATATTCAACGAAAACAACATCATGATAATATTACTCTATGATAAGAAACTTCATTTTTGAAAAAAATATCTTTGTGTTTTTACTTACAGATCCCTAAATGAATTCATGTGAATAAAATATTTGTTCGTAATGATTATATTTTCTGTTTGATAAAAACTAGAATTTATCAAGAACTATCGTCAGTTGAAATTACATATATTATTATGGTTAATTCTGAAAAGTAAAAAAACAAAGCAAATGATTGGCTGATCATTAAAGTATGCTAGGACTTTTATTTAACTATAGTGATTGAAAATATTGTAAAAATTTTCGTAGAAAATTAGGTACTTGAATAGTTAAATTGTAATGTTTTACCGATATTCAAAAAAACATATGGTTTGATTTCACTTCTCGATCACATATGTAATTTTTTTTCTTCGCTATTTTTCTTTTCGCAAATAGGCCTTCATCTTATTAATGTGCATACGAAAAAAAGAGAATTATACTCTATTCTATATATCAAGTATTGTTTTTGATAAAAACAAATCTTACGCCACAAATGATCCAATGATCTAAAAAGAAGAAGGAACATTACTCAATAAAACTGGCAACGCCAAAGTAATTCCAATGTAAATGTTCACCAAAACAAATCATTATTTTTTTTTAAAGATTGAGAATAATACCTTTCACGCATAGTAGCATAGAAGAATGAATGGTTCTCTTTACTGGTGATAGAACGAAAATTTACATAAACCTTTTCTAATTACATTAAAAACAATCTCTCCAAGCCGAATTTTCATCGAAAAACAAACTAATGACGACAAAAAATTCAGCTTTATGTATAAAAATATGTTTTTTTTTGGTGTGTGAGAAATCTTATGCAAATAATGTCTGATGTTTTTTTTCCAACAAGAAAATGATAAAATAAATAATGAGCACTAGAATATGTAAATTTGATCGAATAATAATATTTATTGAAATGGCTTCTTTTATAATAGTTATGCGTGAGCGTCAGATTTATTTTTGCTGAAAGTAACGAAATACTCTTATTATCTTAATTCGATCACTCTTTGTTCTATTTTCGAAATATTTTTACTTAGCTTTCTTTCAAGTTTTTATTCCATTGTCATTCATTTGTTTTTTTATGTCTTTTCTTCTTTCGACTTTTTTTCATGTTGGAATTTTAACCATTAAGACTTGTTTATTATATTATAATATAAATTATGCAGACTCAACAAAAAATTTTCTTCTGATATCATCCATAATATTCATTATTTTTATTTGAATTCAAGACAGAAAAATTATCAAGTTCAGAATTAGTCCATTTTCGGCGATTTCAACATCGTCGATCGAATTGATAAGCAAAAACGACTCTGGATCAAATATGATCGACTCTATAGGTAAATTTTAATCATAATTCATGAGTTCACTATATCCAATAAATTGATTACTATATCAATTGGTAACCAACTAGGGTGTGGATCTGATTCATCTCTTCACTCACATCCCACTTGTACCTTCGATTAGGCAACAGATTTAAACAACATGGTGACCAACTGATATGGTAATCCATCGATTTTGGTAATGAATTAGCTAATTATAATTAAATGTTACATATAAAAGCTATTATATTTAATCCAGACTCGTTTTCGGTTATCAAGTTATTCTGCGATATTGAAATCGACAAAAATAGAAATTATCCAAATTCAAATATTATCAACGATTGCTAAATGAATTATGAAATTATACTGAAAGTGACATTATATACTTGTTTTATCGATTGTAATTGAATATGATACATTCTAGTCATTAGAGTTTAATTAATCTGTTTACAACTCAAGACATAATATTACTACAGTAAATCAATAAATCAAATAACAAATATTCGTCATTCATTCGTATAACAGATTTATAAACATTGTTCTTATGTAAACATAATCTGACTTATTCAAAAAATGCACTTCTTTATTTGCACTATGTTTCATTCAGAAATTTTTTGTAGATCTTCTCTTCTTTGTGAATTAAGACAATGTTTTTCATTGCAATAATATTTACAAAGTGTACCATTGAAAATAGACTACACAGATTGACTATGGCAGTCTAGTTTTATTACAAGACAAAACAATATAAAGTCGAACAAATAATAAAATGTTTACAAGCTGGCAAAAACTTATATATCAGAGATCCTTGAAACTGTCTCATGCTACCCAGTGCTTCATATGTCTCGTTCTTTTTTTTGCTTCATGAGCACATTTCAAAGACACAAAATCGTTTGTTCGGCGTTCTTTCAGTCCATCTCGGATCGTGAGATGGTGCAGTGTTACATGCACGTGAGCTAGAGAGACAAGTAGCGTGAGAAAATCCAACAGATCTCTAATATATATGCCAAAACTTTCATAAATCTATATAATTATTATACAAAGTAGAATTTACAGCCGATAAGGAACTATCAAAACTTGGCACAAAAATACGATAAAAAAATGAAGGTAAATTTCGTACGTATGGCCATGGAAGATTCATAAAACATTGAGTTATTCGACGATTTAATGAACGAAGTTGAGATACTAAAAACACAATATCATAAAATTCACTGGAGATTTCTCCATTGATATCCAATCGATGAGCTAAAATATCGATGATTTTCAAAATAAATAACCAAAAAGACGATTGTGTTTACCTTGGGTATATTCAGAAAATGCTTCAACACATTCATATTGACATTTTGACCATGATTTATTATCTTCATTAATTAAGTTTAAGTCTTATAAATAAAAAGTAAAACTTTTTGTTATTGTTTGTCTAATAAAAAAATTTTCTTACTATGTCGAGTAATAATCATTAATAAAAGAAGAGAAAACTCTCTTTCATCTAAACGAAGACCTCGTAGAGTAGATTCAAATGATCGAAATAAATATTCTGCTTGTGTTAAGTGTGGAACATGTGCATTTAATTCCATTGATAAAGTTGATTCGGCTTGCCAATAATTCCATGTTGGTTGAATATTTTCATATGAAGATTTCATTAATGTTTTTCCAGATAATAATGTGACCATAATAACAGAATTAATAGATGATGATATGATTTCATATTTCTGAGACATATTTATGAAACCTATTCAAATAATAAGGAATTAACAATAAATTTTTCAAAAAAGACAGAAACTTAAAAGATTAATCTGTTCACTTTCACTGTATATTTTGTACAAGAGAATAGACAATTTACAATGATTTGAAAATATTAACAGAAGAAGAACAACATCATCAACACGACAAAACAAGACAAAGCAAGAAAAATAAAATAAACCAGCGAATAGTGATGATGATGATTTGTGTTACCCGGTATTGTTCTTTGACAAAAATTCATAAGTGCTTGAGCATAAATAGTCATTTGTGATGCCATTGTTGACCAGACTGTTTCGCGTGGAATACATCGAGGTAAATCCTGTAGATAAGTAAAGAAAAAATAAAACGATTTTATGAAAGACAATCGAATTATCTCTGTTTTTCCAAGAACAAAAGAAAAATTATTGTGAAAAAAATACTTTTAAATAGATAAGATAAGAAGTATAAGCTTTTTCAATAAATTCTTTTATTGTTGGTGAAAGTTCAATATCGATTTCATTTTTTGGTGCAAATACTAAAAAATAAAATAATTTTAAAAATTTCTTCTTGGAAATTATTTTTCTTACTTTTTCCTGTTTTAGTTTTAGTCTTTCGTTTTTTAGCCATTGATGCAATACGAGCTGAATCTATCACAGTTGCCATTGTTGTTGATTTATTTTGTAATTGTCGAATACTATTTAATCAATATTCAAAATTTATTATGCTTGTTTCCATCTAAATTTACCTTTCTTTAAAAAGATTCGATTGTCGACCAATACGAGATGCTAAAATTAATTTAGAAGTCTTTGAATTTAAATAGAAAAAGAAAAATTATATGAGGAACAAAATATTTGGTCAGTAAAATACATGATATAATCAGTAAGTTAAATAATTATAAAAGTAAGTAAATTGAATGAATGATCAGTAAATAATTACTCAAATCGTCGCTTAGTGATGAATCAGATTAGCTAATATATTTAAGAATCAGCTAATAAAATTTACTGACAGCCAATCAAATCAAAAGGTAAGTATAGAAATTGAAGTGCACTATATTTTGATTTACTTTTCTTTGTTTCTTTGTATGATTTAGTAGAGATGCCACGTATGAAATACATTTGATCAATCTTTGCTTCTATCGTTTCCTCTGACTTCAGCTTAGAGCCCACGGGTAAAAAAGATGAAAGTAGTATAATTTGCTCAATGTGAAATTGGTGCATGAGATGAAGAGATAGCAAAAGAAAATAGATCAAAATATTGGAGCATCAAGGCTGCAATGGATAATATGAATGGAGCAGAAGTATCAATTGTAAACTAATGGCCGAAACATCGTACGAATTGAGAACAGTTTTTTTATATATGTAATAATGTCAAACGTCATGGACCTTAACGCAGAGCAAGTATTGATCTGTTATATCACTTAGACAGTGAAAATAGTTACTATTTATAAAACTGAAGCTGAATATGATGATCATAAAAGTGTGTGCAAATTCACATCCACATTCACTTTCAATTTTATATGAATCAAAAAACTCTGCTCACAATATCTATATTTTTCACTGATCAAATCGTTGATTTTATTCGTATAAAATATACTTTTTTTTACTGCTCATTATATACAATAAACTGGCCGTTTTGTAACTAAATACTGATAATTCAATTACTGACCATCGAATCTTTATACTGTTGATTTATATATTTTTCTACTGACTGGCTATTCAGCCTACTTTACTGACCACTTAAGTCATAGTCAAATATATATGTATATATGACTAACCGTTCATAGACATGCCAGCTTCAATACATTTTCGAAATCTACATGCTCTGCATGTTATTTTCGATGTTGAAATTATTTCACAATTATTATTTTCAGTACAGTGATATCGTTCAGGAGCATTTTCTTTTATTGATCGACGAAAAAAACCCTTTAAAATTTATTTAATAAAAGAAATTTTTTCTTCAAATATTTTTTTTTGCCTTACTTTACAAGCTTCACATGTAACAGTACCAAAATGAATACCTGATGCTGATGCATTACAAATAAGACATGGTAATTTTTTATATAAATCTTCTGTCTTTGATCCAATTGATTCTTGAATTATTTTTATAAGACAATGAAATAAATATAGAAAAAGAAAATTTACCATGAGCTTTCATTCCAGCAGAAATACATTTTTGAAATCTACAATATTGACATTGGGTTCGGGAACGTTTTGTTATTGAACATCTGAAATCTCTTGGACATTTATATTGTTTCTTTCCAACACATGTTGAAATTGAACGTAAAAAAAATTTCTAAAATTATTATTTTTATTACCTTCGTAAAACACCAAAATATTCAATTCAAATTTATTTTACTTTGCATGCTTCACATGTTATTGCTCTAGAAAAACAAAAAATAATCGAACATAAAAATGAAATAAATCAATATAATTAACTAACCCGCAATGCCATCCAGATGCTAGATCGCCACAAACTTGGCAATGTTCATCTTCATTCAAATCATTTGATAAAATATTTAGAGAATTTTTCGTTGTTCCTTGTTCTTTATTATCATTATTATTTTTAATAATTATTTCTTGATGGACATCGAGTGCATAAACATATCGGGAACGATGATCATTATAATGGACAGATGAGGAATGTGCATTCATCACCGCTGACGTGACTGCATGAGAAAAATATGAAATGATATATTTTTCTGTTAACTAATTTTTCAATTCAATACTTTCGATATAAACTCTTTTCCGAAATAGAAGACTCCAGGTATTTTACTATGTTCAGGCATATAAAGTCTTCAGAGCGTCTTCTATTCCATCTCATTTAATTTCACAATTCTTAATTAAAAGAGTTCTTTTGAAAAACATTTTTCGATTTTCACAATACACAACAAGATTTTTTGAAGATTGTAAAAGGTCAGAAATAATATTGACTCTAGCCTTTTAAGATTCGCTGCTCAAAACCTTGAAAAATAAGCATATTCTTATGTAGATATACTAATTAAAGTTTGAAATATTCGAGAAACCAATTAAACAAAGGAGTCTTCAAACATATCATGTGATGCAGCTAGGAAGTCAACGTAGATTTTTCTTCCGACGGAAATGCCCCAACGTAGAAAACAAATCTCATAACGTTAGAACCTCATTCGACAGTTGAGTGCTGCCTCTGCTACCAATTAAAATTTTATAACAAACGGTCTTAGTTTGTCTAATTTATGAAATAATCTTTGGATAATCTCTACATGAGAGTTGATGGAAATCGTCGAAAAGTGACCGTTATCTCTGAACAGTTTTCATCAAATACCTTCGAATTTTCTTCACTGAGTGTCTTGCTCTAATCAAGTTTTCCGTGAAAATTTCACGATCACAGCTGTCGGTAGAGAAAAGATCTATACTGAGATCGTCCCAGACAATGAAGATTTCTCCGGATCTCAACATTACAGCAGACTAGAGTGCTCTTCTGTGACAAAATATGGACATATGAATCTTTACTTGTAAATAAGGAAATGGATTTTAATACATTTAAATAACAGAAAATCAGAGAAGTGTCAAAAAAAGCCATTTTTGAGTCCTAGAAGTCGTTGCATGATAGGGACGACCAATCGTGCTCAATTAATATCACCGATTTCAATGAAACTTTGCACATGTGTAGTCCCAAATGAGATATGATAGCGCCAAAACTTTTTTCTTCCAAAACCGTTCTCTTGTTGAGATATTGAAATCACAATAGAAGTAATCTCAGGTTAAAAATGAAGACAATCAATGAAATACCCATTCATTGAATATTTCGCCATCTTTCAACAACAATGCTTTTAGCCATGATATTTTGTGCATATATATACTAACACAGGTACCATACATACTGACAGACTCAAAACCACTTTTCGAAGTCTTAGGCACAGTATAGAGATATTCCATAGATCCTAGATATAGCCTCTACCCTGTGTCAAAGATTTCTATCGCTTATGAGCTGCTGCTTTGAAATTAAGTACTACTGATCTCTAGCTATTAGCAGGAATTTTCAAAACTTTTGATTTTTATTTTTGACTCGAGCAAAAAATTTTTCTGGTGTATATATGAGCTAATTTGGGTAAAAATTCGGTTCACTTCTAAAAAATAGCTGCCTAGGAGAGGTCGTCAGATTTTGCTCCACTTAAGACATGTTGTAGAAGGAAGAGTTTTAAGAATGTTTACCCAAACCGTTTGAATAGAAAATATCGTTCCGTTCTCGAGATATAAAAAGTTTTCGTAGGAGCATTATGGCCAAAAAAGCACCGTTTTGGTGTATCTTGTGAGATTCATATCTCAGCGAAAATACATTCATTTGATTTGAATTTTTGTACCATGCATATATCTCAGGTTGATGTGCTTATCATGAAAAAATTAGTTTGAAATGAATGATCTATTGATGAGTTGAGCTGTACTACCAAGTATACTACAAAATGGCCATTTATCTGTGTTTTGCGCATATACAGATCTCATGAATGGATCTCGTTAGGGAGCTGAAATTTTGACTATAGAGAGGCTTTATTGAGTACCTACTCCGGTACAAAATTCAGCTCTTTAGATAGTTCCTATAGCTTAGAAGAGTTTTCACAAAAGCATGATTTTGACCAAAATCAGGACTTTGTGAGGTTTCAATCTTCCAAGAAATGGGATCTATAGAAGTCGACTTATGTAGTTTTAAAGTACTCACTGAGTATTACAAAGTTATGCAAGAATTGGCATAAGATCCAGTAGACTGATCTGCAGAGCCTTGTTGAAAAATATACAAAAATGACCCATTTTTCATAAATGACGAAATATACAATGAATGGATGTTGCATTGGTTTCTTCATTTTTTACCTGAGAGTCCTTCTATTGTAATTTCAATATCTCAACAAGAGAACGGTTTTAAAAGAAAAAATTTTTGGCGTTTTCATATCTCACTCGAAACTACACATGTGCAAAGTTTTATTGAAATCAGTGGTATTAATTGAGCACGATTGGTCGTCCCTATCGTGCAGCAACTCGTAGGGAAAAACTAGTGTCTTCATCGTAAATCCTTTGCATTAAGACCAATCGGCTTCGACTTATTACTTGCAATCAAAGTTTATTGGACTATTTTTCTAGTCAAAATATCAGGCAAACGGATTGAAGTTTATATACTTTTTATCTGATAGCAGAATTTCTAATGACTACAGTACACAGTCACATAAATACAGAAAGAAATAATTTTAAGATTATTAGAATAACATTTGTCTCACTATTTTTTTCAAATTGACACATGATAATATTCTTTCGTTTTCTCTTGAATATTTATATGCCAAGTGCAACATATGAAACAATGACTTTTCGAATGCATTTTGTTCATATATTCATTCGATAGATCTATTCATATTTATATAACAAAAAAAAGAATTCTTTTTGTCATCATTAAAAGACAAAAGCATCTTTTTTTTGGACTATATTTTGTCATGAATTAAAATTCATTCTATTTGATCGGTAAAGAATTCCGAATTTCTGGACGTCAAGTCTATTCTTGTATAGTTACAAAAAAAATGCATTATAGCAATCTAAATCGTTCATATTTTCCAAATTGAACAAAAAAGGAAATAGAACAGTATGACATCTAATGCAATAATGAACAAATATGAAAATAAAAATTAGACTTACGATGAAAACTATCTTTATCTTCATCAATATTTGCATCTTGTTGATCATTAATAATCATCATTGATGGAAAATTATTATTTTTAAAACGCATCATATCTAATGATGTAGATGAAGACATTTTTGTTGCATCATCTTCATTCAATTCTTGATGATTGTGATTGAATCCAAACGATGAAGAAGGAACGATTGATAGAGAATTATTTGTAGTGATCATAGTTTTCTTTCTTTCGAAATACGCAAAAAAAAGAAGAAAAGTGTGACTTATTTAGGATGCTGCGACTAACAGTAAAGAGATATTTATTTAGAGCAGAATGGAGAGAAAAAAATTATGTTTGAACTTTCTAATTCAAATATATTTGCTATTATTTATATGGCTATTGGTGTTAGAAGTCATTAGAAAAGTCAATAGAAGAAAAAAAAAGAAAGAAAAAGCAAATAAAATCCATCGACTACAGACTATGTTTATACTTGTCGAGAAAGATGAAAGACACTTCGAGAAATTGCTCAGGTGTATTAACTTGATATAGATAGGACAAATTGTTTGACTCTTTATAGAGTGTCTTTTCAAGCAGATTACGCAATTCAGAATTAAAAAGAAAATTAAGTGAATATTTCATAATTCGATTGTTCTGTATTATTGTTCAAAAAATTGAATTTTAATTTCATATACAAATGTCATCTTAGATTTAAAAATAAATTTATTTCTATTTATTAAATATTTTCAACTAGAAAACTTTCATTTGGTATTAATTATTTCTACAAAAATGAAAAAAAAGTTTCTACATTAAATATCATATCGACTCATATCTAAACACCATAATGATGAATAATAGAAATAACACGTTTTACTTATATTGATTTAAATATTTTATACAATTTGTTTCATTGTCAAAAATCTATGATAGGCGCGAAAGTATATACGATACTCCTCAATCAATAGGAGTGTTACAAAATACTCAAAGAATAAAATCTATACGATGACATGAAAAAACGTTTTTCCATAAATGATTATTCATGAAATTGTTTTTTCGGTTTTTTTTCTTGATGTTTGCAACACAATTTCGATTTTCTTCCAAGTAAGTAAAGAGAAAAAAGTAAAATTGAAACAAATTACATGGTTACTCTTGTTAATATAGTTGAATCAAAATTTCATTATTTATTTGAGAGATAAATACGAATAAGATCATTTTGATTCTTATACTAATTCAAATGGAGTTGCGAATACTAATATCAATTACAGTGAGCATTATATCATCAATGAGAGAATCAAATTCAGAAAATCTTTAAAGAACTAATATTTTTTATTGTCTTCAATGTTTTATTCATTTACGCAAATTTTCTTTTTGTCTCTTATGTTTTTGGGCATGTTTATTACTTTATTAATAATTGGAACTGTTATTTATATTGTTTATCCAAATAAATATTCAATGAATCATTATTTTCCAATTAGTTTTATAATTGTCGATATTATCTCAAGTATTATTTTGATTTTTCCTATGTTTTTTTAGTTTAATATTATATAGAACAACTTGATGTAATTTTTTATGTTTTTCTCGTGGATTTTTGTATGTCTATTGATCAGTAACCTGAAACTAAAAGACAAAAAATAGTATTCTGTGACATAGATATGTTTTCTGCAGTAATGTTGACTATTCCAATATTTTTTTTTATTATTTGCTTTGACTTGATCTATTTGATTAAATATTCATAATTGATATTGATTCAATTGGATTTCCCAATACTTACTTATTATAATCATATTCTATATTTGTGTGGATTCTGGCCAATTATTATTAAATACATTTTTACCTTTATTATCTGTCGCCGACTAAGCTGTTATGTGTGTAATTCTATTCACAGAATAATTGATCAAGTACGATCAGATAGAAACATTTCAATTTATTAATCTATCTGTAAGGTGCTGGAAAAAAAATTTGACCACAACGTATTTGATTCTTTCTCTATGATAATGATATTCAGCAATTAGTTCAAATCTTGATAGTGAATTTAATAGTCATTGGAGTTTTCTCTATTGCATACTATACTAGATGAAATATGATGGCAAGATTTCTAGAAAACTGAACACAGTAGTTTTCAGAACCTAGAACACTATTTTTTAACAATGGTGTTTTAAAGAATACAAAATTCTGAAGAAAATTGCGAGTAACTACATTTCCTATGAATCTCTCTTAAGACATTAAAAGTATCACAAAAACTGAAATGTATCAAAAAACCGACCAGAAAAAAAAAAAAGCTTTTTTTCGATTTTTGTGATACGTTTAACTTCTTAAAGAAAGGTTAAAGGAAATGTGGCAGCGTTTCGTTTTCTTCAGAATTTGGTGCTCTTTAAAAAGCCATTGTTAAAAAAAAATATTCTTGGTCCTGAAAACTACCGTATTTACTTTTGTGGAGATTGCGCCATCATAGTTCATTTATTATAGAATGCATTATATAGAAAAATCTATTGGCTATTAAACTCATTATCAGGATTTTAGCTAGGTGCTTAACATTACAGAAAAAAAGATAAAAAATACTTTGTAGTTAAACATTTTTCCACCACTTTATATATATCTATGGATATTATCAAAAAAAAGAATATTTATTTTTTCTTTAGAAGAATCCCCGAAAAGTTTGTATTGGTTGTAGAAAGAGAACTACTAGAGTAATTATTACAAATGTTTTACTAATATAAACAATATTAGTAATATTCAACATATTTCAATGTTTTATTTAACAACGAAAGAAAACAAGAAATAATAATTAAAAATGAACTTTCTTTTTCTTTTTTTTCGGTGGTTTTTTCATATGATCATCATCGTCATCATCATCATCATCAGTATCACTATTATCACTAGATCCTTGTTGTTGATCATCAAATTCTGTTTGTTCATTAAATTCTAAATCAGCAAAAAACGAATTATTTTGTCTTTTTCCACCTTTCTTTTTCTTGTTATTAAACATTATTTTTAATTGTTGAGAATCAATTAATTGTAAAGTTTCTTGTGATGTTGATGTACCAATAAGATAATTCGTATCACATGATGTAGATAATGTTTGAATTGGCATTGAACTTGTACGACCAACAATTGACATTATTCGATGAGGATAAAGATTAAGACAACTAAAAAAACAAATTAATATAATAAACAGAAAAAAGGAACAAATTAGAAAAATAATCGAACCGAATTTTTCCATCTTCACAACCGGTGACAATCAATGATTGATCAAGAGAAGTAAGACATTCAATTCCACCTGGATGCCCAGGAAATCGATCAGACATATTACCAAATTCTTTCCAATTAAAAAAATATAAAACACCTTCCATTGTACTACATACTACTTTCGTTCCATCCTAAACCAAAAAAATATATTTTCTACAATTCAAAAATTTAATTTTAAAAAAATTTCTTATACTTTAACAATCTGACAAGCTGTTAAATCACTATCCATTAATTCTGACTGTATTTGTAACTTTTTCTTTCGAACATTATAAACAGTTAATGTACCTTCGCCACTAAAATATTTCAAAAGTATTTTTCAGAATAAAAAAACGATGTTAATTATATACCTTGTAGTCAGTAATGTTCGTCGATCATTTGCACAAGTCAAATCACTAATATAATCATCACAATCATGAAATTCAGCTAAAGATTTCTTTTGTCTATAATCCCATAACTGTTTTTTTTTTCAAACTTATATTTATTTTAAATAAGAATTTTTTTCTATTCATTTACCTTAACATAACCATCATCATCACCTGTTGCTAATACACAATTATCAACGATACATAAACAATTTATAGGAGAACTGTAAAATCAGAAAATAAATTAAAAAATAAATAAATAAATGAAATCACGTACTTGTGTGCTCGTTTATATTTTGTAATCATCTTTCCGGTTTCTGTTGATCTTAATTTAATTGATTTATCTTTAGAAACGGTTATAATTGATTGACCATCAGGCGTTAATCCAATCGCACGAACCGATCTTTTATGAACTTTCATTGAACGTTCATTTGACATAGATCGTTCATTTTCATCGTCATTTATCTTTATCCTATCAATAAAAAACAAAACAAAAAAGACTTAAAAAAAAATTAAAACTTTTCTCAGACCAGTGCAGATGTCCAGAAATTGCGCCGGCTAAGAAAAGATTTCGTGTAATAGGACAAAATCGAGAACACATGATTTCCGTTGGAAATTCAATTTCTGGACCATCATCAAATAATGATGTTGAAACCATAATGAAAAGAGATGTTTTAATGAATAAAAAGATCACTTTTACTTGTTCCAGCAATTATATAATTATTGGATAAAAGACTAAACTAGTCAAACCAAATAAAGCTACCTTTCTTTCTTTCTTGATTGAATTGAGCGTATGAGCAGATGTCGCTAACTGATGACAACTTATCACTTATGAAAGTTTGATCTAGAAATTCTCTTTCGACTAAAACACTAAATTTTTCATCTATTACAACAAATATTTCTAAACTGACGTGGGAACCTCTTCAAGTGTAAAATTGCATTCTGACCGAGACGGTGTTCATTTGGCGAGTACTTGTGAGTAATAGAAAAATGTAGAATGATTTGGTGATTCGAGCTGTTGCTCTCCAAATATAGAAACTTTACTGAGTTTTTCAACAAAAAGTTGTGATCCCCACAGATCACGTGAAAAATCGACTTCCTACTTCAGTCTTTATACGACCAAAGTTTTTGCTGAGATTAGTTGGTTGTGCTAGTTTTAAATTTTCTAGTATTTTCTTTATCGAGATGTAAATGCATATATGAACAAAACTTTGCTTTTACACATGAGAAAACCTCGAATACTGAATACTTGAGTATAGTAGATACTAGTAATGTTACAATTTGCTGAATAAATTAATCTCATTGAGAACTTTGTTCGTACAAAGTTTGAAGTCGAAAATCGATTTTCCATATTACCTGAGAAGGAGCACAGCTTTTTTTTCAAAAACCCAGTAAAATATCGATATCTTACGAACGAAAGTCCGGAAAAGCAAACTATTCTAGATTTTTCTATTACTCACAATTATTCGTTAAAGAAATATCGTCTCAGTCGAAAAAAGATTTAACATCAGGCACGGTTCTTCAGTGAGCTGTCCGAATATTTTTTGTTCTATTTTTGAGAAAAGCACTTCCGAGTTCAAGAAACTTCCGCTCTGTTTTTGGGTATGGCACTTCCAGTCGGAGAAAAAAAAACATTTTTCTGTAACTGAAACGTCATTCTTAAGACAGAACAAAAGTTTTCACACAACTCAGTTCCAGGAACAGAACTGTTAGAACGGATCAGTTCTGATAGGATCTGATTTGTAGTAATAGTTCTTTCACTCATTTGATTGAAACTTTAAACTGAACTCTGGCCGACACCTAGTATTCATCTTCAAGTTTAGGATGTCCATTGTTCAATTCGACTCTTTTTTGTGGAAAAAAATGATTAACTTAATATCGCTTTATATATTGCTGAAGTTATTTTGTAGATTTTTTTTAACATTATTGTAGTGTAATACGAATAATCCGAGTTTTCTGTTGAGGCATTTAACATGAAAATCGAATAAACCTATATTTCTATTGTAAGATAAAACGAATATTAAATTTAGATACAAGAGATTCTCAAATACAAAAAACAAATGTATCTCTAGTACCGACAAGGTAGATTATCATTTGAAATAAATACAAAAAAGTATCATGCTGGTTATACAGATAACAATAAAACGTTTTTTTTTTTTGTACATGCTTTTCACTACCTCTTACGCTTTTATAATACATAACAGCGAAAAATAGCAAGCAATAAACAATAACAAATCCCGTATTGATAAACATAAATAAATAAGCTTGATTAATAATTGCAAAGGTAAAATAAAATCAATATATTCTTAATTAATATAGTTGTTTATTATTCTGTTGCTGTAATGCCAAGAACAACTTTTGTATTAGGACCGTGCGTTTCACCAGAAGTTTTAGCTTCAGTTCGAATAACTGTCGTTGATGTTGATGTTAAAAGTCGATTGGCATCTGCAGTTCCCAAACTAAATTTATTAATTATTTCTTATGAGAATATTCTCTTAAAATAATCTTACGCGGCAACTTGTTGTGTAATTGCATCAACTTTTGCATTTGCCTGTGCTTGAGCATCACGTAAGACACCCATTTTCAAACGATTAGCCTCTTCATTTAAATCATCAATACGTTTTCGAGCTTGTTCAAGAATCATATCTTGACGTATGTTTAAATCTTTTTCAAGTGAAGCTAAATCTTGTGCTTTAGCTGTATCAAGTTCTTCAATAAAATTTTGTAATTTAAATTTATATTCTTCTTCAATAGCAGCTGAACGTGTATTAGCATCAGCTAATAATTTTCCTTGTTGAGCTTGAGTATCAATAACAACTTTTGCAATAGCTGTTGTTACTTCTTCAGATATTTGTTCAGTACGACGACGAGAATATTCATCAATTAGTTGATGTGTTGTACCTAATATGAAATTTATTAAATGAAAAATACAAAAACGATATGAAACTATTTTACCAAGTTTATTCATTAATGTAGCCATTTTTTCTACATTTTCCATAATAACTTTGGACTGTGTTTCAGTACTAACAATTGATTTAACAGCAACATTTTCAGCAATGGCTGTGTGAGCTACAGCTGAACCTGTTGTAGTATTTACTTCATGACCAATAGTTGACATTTTGTTTAATATGAATTAAAAAAGAAAAATTGATAATCTGAAATGAATGAAACATTGCTCGTGTTCTCTTTTATTCCTAAAATTAGTGTTTTATTCAACGTGGAGACAGCACCTCTTCGAAGATCAAATTAGCCCTTACAAAGTTTCTAGTTAATGTGCTAAATACTATATGTCTGTGCTTATAAAAGTATGTGCTCACACTTTCGAGCATTTAAATCGTTCCTCCAAAAGAAAAAACCTGAAATAAAAGGCTCCTTCCTACAGATACGAAATAAAGTACTGCCTAGAAAAGATATGTTAACAGATCCATGAATCAAATAATTGTTAAATACAAACGAATTTTTCAACTTACGCGTATCTGTTTTTATGTGAATAGAATGAAGAGAAAAAAATGAATGTTTATGAATAACGTTCGCCTTTTTGTAGATCATTCTTTTGTTATCTATTTTACAATAGAAACTTAACTCTGTAGTTTCATACATATGAAACACATCTTATCAGACATATTTGTGATGGTAATAATTCACTATGTCTTCTTCTATAATATTTTATATGCATTGCAGAAATAACAATGTCGAAAACAAATCAGAATAACAAGAACATATCGTTGTTTTATTGATTCATAGTAAAATTTCTAATGAACGAATTATTGATGCGTGCTGAAAACAATAACAAATAGTATTCTTCGACAAAAATTAATACCAATAATTTACAAGATCCAACGATATATGTCTTCGTACTAAAGATTCTATTACCACTTGATAAAGAAAGATAAATAGTTAAAATATTTTTTATAGCATTGTCTTCGTGCTTTTATACCGAGAACAATAATCAAATGTATTTTTTTTTCTTTTTTCTGCAACAATAGGATAAGTAATACAGTACATGAAAAAATTTTCATTCTACAAGAATGTAACAAATCGTACTGAATGTTATATTCTTCTCTGTTTTATTAGAGAAAAAATTCCAAAGAAAAAGCTATTCTTTAATGGTTAAGTCTATCAGGAATGTAAAACGAATTATTTGATTCTCTTGTTTTCTTGATTTACTCTTCCAGTTGCGTCATTTGATTATTTATAAAAAAATAATAAATATTCATTTTGATCTTTTTTCTCCAAGATCAATATTGTCTGTTGAAAATATTCTTTATCAAGTAAAATCATTTCCATTAATTGTTCTCTCTTTCTTTCTTTCAGTTTCGATATTAACGGCCTAGTCATATATAGACATAGAAAGAAGAGGAAAAGAAGTACATCGACGTGCTGCTTTTTCATTCTTCTCTCAAAAGGAAAAAATAGTCGAGTGGGCATAGTCAACATTCATTCATTCATTTGTATTTCAATGTTGCAAGATAAAGTATAAGACAGAACAATTATTTAATATGTGAATGTATATATCCCAATGATGTTTACTATTAAACCCAGCTCTCTGTGGCAAAGCCGTTGATGATAATTGCATGTTGCAATGCATTGCTGAGGGATAAAAAAAAATATATATATTTGAAATTTTCTTTTTAATATAAATCAAAATAAAATAATAGATCTTGTTCGTTCTTATTTCATGATGAATTTTGTTTTTTTTAAAGTGTACTTATGAATAGATACAAGCACATCATAGAAAAAAAAAGAAGAAAAGAAATTATTCGAAGAAGAAAAAAAAGAGATCATTTCGAGTTTTGAACACACTCGAACAACATCGATACAACGAAAAAAAAAAAGAAGACTTCTGCTCATCAAGCATTTCTCTGTTCGTTTGTACACATCATAAATTATTCTTTCCTAATTTCATTTTATATATCCGTTGCACGAAAACGTGCTGCTTGCTCTCGAACTCCTACAAAAAAAAAATTATAATTAAAATAAAATTTTTATTGAAAGAATAAAATATTTTCTTACGTTTTTCATATTCAACTTTATCTTGCATATAAATAGCATAAGCTTCAGCTTGTGCTGGATCTTTTGGATTTGGTTCATTTAATAATTCTTGTATACCAAGTAGAATTTGTTTTATTGTTATTGCTGGACGCCAATCTTTTTCTTCATCAAGTAATGATAAACATACTGTTCCACTCTATTTTATTAATAAAATAAAAATTTATTTCTTTTTCTAAAATTTACTTACGGGATAAATATTTGGATGAAATAAAGGTGGTTCAAATTTACATTTTGGTGGTGTTGATGGATAATCATCTTTAAATATCATACCTAAATTAAATCAAACATTAAAATTGTTTCATTCAATGTAATAAACTTACGTAATTTATATAAACCACCTTCCCATGGTGTACCGGGTTTGCCTAATCAAGAAAAAATATTTTAAAATTTAAAGAAACATTTTTTAGATTTTTTTTGTATACCTGGAATACCACATTCCCAATTGAGAAGATTCAGGGTTCCATCTGCATTTTTGGATGGTCTCTAAAGAGAAAACTAGTATTTAAAAATGAAAAGAATTTCTGACTTACAGCAATAAAACCAAATGGATGATCTCGTCTCCATGCTTTTCGTTCTTCTGTAAGACGTGCTGCTGAAATTCCGGCCATTGTTTCTTTTTTAATAATTAATTAGTTCTGAAATAATTAGTTTAATTAAAATCCAAACAAATATTTCCAATCAAAGATAATAATACAAAAAGAAAAAAGAAAAACAAACAGAGGATGTAGATTTAAACCAATTGGAAATTAGATAGTGTCCATTCTCCTCTTTTTATTCCTATAAATCTAAATAATTAATTATTTGAACTGAAATATTTATGCAACTTATGTCAAATAGAATTTGTCAAAATTGATCAAAATGAAATCTTTTTAAATAGATGACGCTAGTCAATATTTATTTGAACTTATCTCGCTTTATAAACCTTTTTACTTTGAAAAGTGACTCGATTAAATATCAATAGATTTTTTTATTTTAAATTTTATTTAATATAAAACTAGAATTAGTAATTGTTTTGTGTAAAGAATATGGATGATGAATCATCTGTTTGAAAAAAATTTCACAATCATTAAAAAGTCATTTGCAATCTTTGTATGTATTCGTTCTCATTCTATTAAAATGTAAACTTTTGTGAAAGTTGCATTTAAGAGTTCGTTAGTATTTCTATCTAGATGATGATTGCCAATTTATTTCTTGATAGAATTCGAAAAAAAAAATAACGTTACATTTAAAATTGATTTATCTTTATTTAGATTTAAAAGCAATGCCAACTTCATGTAATACGCATGATTATGATGGTAAATTACGTCAAAAATGGTTTGAAATGCGTTCAATGTTAATTACAAAGTATCTTCCGAATTGTCTTTCATTTGATAATACAATTAAAGATATCGAACAATGGCTAGACAAAAAATATTTTAATGTTAAACGAATTGGTCGTGCACGTCGTTCTTTAAAAATTCTTATGTCAAGTCGACATAGTAATTTTGACTCACGTAATGAAATTAATGTTGAAGAACTTTTACCGATTCTTTGGGATAAAGTTAAAAATCAAGAAGATATACATGATACTTTCTATGAACAATTATGTGATATTACTGGTGGAAGTTGTTCTCAAGGACGCTCAACTAGACTTTTTCAATTTTTATTTCTTTTCGATTTACCATCAGAACCGCCAAGCACAACATCGAAGACCGAAGAAGAAAAAATAGAATTATCAAATGAACAACAACCAATAGAAAAAGATTTTTCAGCAGCGACGTCAAGCACAACAACGAAAGTCAAAGAAGAAAAAACAGAGATATCGAGTGATCAAGAACCAATAGAAAAAGATCCATCATCACAAGTATCAAGTACAACACTGAAGTTTGAAGAAGAAAAAATGGAAATTTCGACTGAACAAAAATCAATAAAAAAAGATTTATCGTCAGAAACAACACTTGAAGAGAACTCAGTTTCAATATCAGAAGAAAAACAAGAATTACAAGAAAAATCTAAATCTCATGAAGAACAATCACCTAGAAAAGAAGAACGACTACATAAAGATGAACAGTTACATACAGAAGATGAAACAAAAGGAGAACAACAATTAGAAGAAGAGCTACAGCCACAACGAGATAAAAAATCTGATTATACAGAACAAATCAATTCGTCTTCTGACCAAAGAGAATAACGAATATGATTATATTTTTTAGTATGTTTTGCAACGAGCTATTTCATATTATTTTGCCTTACCATTGAAGGTGCCTTTTTCTACTCTCGTCAATATTCTTGTGATAATATTAAAGAAGGATGTTTGTAAATATGAATTTATAGAGAAAAATTTTTTCTTCGGATTGTTAATAACTAACACCATAAGTATTAGCAAAAGTTATCCATAGTATTGAAGAGACCACGATAATTATTTGAAACCGAACACTTATCAAATTAGAATTATGTTGATTGCTTTCACAAAAGCTAATAAGACCTTATTGGCAAGGATAATCGACAAGAAACTCTACAATGACATCAGTGCACTTTATGTCTTTATTATTATGTCAAATCGGTCTAAGGCAAATACTGATCACGATACACGGTAAATAAGTTTGAATAGTTGTATCAGATATATACATTAGATTGAAGTTGTGCGATATGTTCCTACAGATTATATACAAATAAAGTCATTTTAATAATAACATCTATTTCCATAATACGTAATGGTCAATGAAAACAGTATTCTTTTTCAAAGTGAACAACATTTTGTAGTTCGTTGCTGTTATCGGTGAAGTGTTCATGGTTGTAAATGATAAAGTCATCAATATAATTCTGTTCAAAGTCAATAGTGAATAGAATTTCCTTCCCTATTTTACTTAACATGAAGAACTGATTACATTGGCTCAACTCTCTATGCAGATTCTACTACTTGATGCCACAGACCTAATAGATATTGGGTCTTGGTTACATTCTCATGGAGTTTGTTTTAATGATTGAAAGATAAGTATAACGTCGATGAAGAGACCTTGAACTTCCGGTTACTATTTCGTCTATTGTTGATTCTGTGTCTTGTTCTCACAAAAATTTATAAATAAATCTTGAAGAATTTCTCGAACAATAGAAATAAAAGTTTAGTAAAGTTTCCTAAAAAATAATCATGAAAGTTTTCTTTTGGTTTATGTTGGTAACAAATTTTGTACAGTAGATGTCATGAACGAATTATAAAGAAAATGAAAACTACTCTTTCTTCTTAATAAATGTTTCTACTTGACAAAATTCTCTGCTTTTTTTTCTATGTTTTGCATCATTTTGTTGTGTGTGAATGGAAATATTTTTTCCAAATCAACATCTAAAAGAGAAGAATATATTATTACAGTTTTAAATATAGTCAGGTTTAGAGACATATGTGATAAGATGGTTCAAGTAGATTATTAGTATTAACACTCATCTATACTATGTAAGAAAAAGAACATCATTCCTACATGATTCTAATTGTGTCGATAGAAATATATATATAATCCATACATCTTACAAAAAATATTTACTAAAAATAAAAATGAACAAAGAACACCATATTGAAATTACATAAAGAAAATACATTAGTTCTTATCCTACGCAATTTTTTAAATAAAATTCATACAGTATAATGCAAGAGAAGATGCATGTAAATGAGTAAATAAACAAAAATGTAATTATGAGAGATATTGTGTAGAGCAAAGTTGTAATCGGCAATGATTATCGAGTATTGATAAATCTATCGGCTCGAAAGAAGATTCCTGTCGAACTGATTTGAAGCTTCTTGTTTGAATTTTTGTATGTTTTTTTCAAAACTTGATCATAAAGAAAATTTTCTCCGTAATCTAAACTTCTTTTTTTAAAATTGATATTGAAGTCTATTTTTATGAATAAATATGCATAAGACTATTCTATTACGTGAAATTTATTGTAATATCCTTAATATATCTTAACAACTCATTTGAATATTAAGTTATATTATCGAAATCAAACCAAATAATTGTTTACCATTGGAATATATCAAAGACTTATTTGTATTTCCTACTATTTATATATATATAGTATATTTTATATTTTATATTTAAGTAAGAAATATTAAATGAAATATAATGTGTGACACAAATTAAGTGTATTAGTTAATTGATAATGTACACGTGTGACGATGATTTAATAAATTTACAAAGTTCTTATACCATTTGAATGGGCTACCCCTGATTCGTCCCCTTTTTAGTTATTCTAAATTCTCTTCCGTCGTAGAACAGCCCTGAATAGTGTTTACCGAATCCGTCCTCCACTTTATTTCACAGTTGAATTATCATGCTTGTGCCTGTCTATATTAACAAGCCACATGTACACCCATCAAGCAGAAGAAAGTCAAATTGAACTTTGCAAGAGAAGAAATCGAAATGATAATATTGACTGTCTTCTAGAAGATTTGCTCAAACAGTTCTCTGATGGGCAAATTAGTAAGATAGATTTAGCTATTAGATGTGGTGAAACTGTTAAGATTATTTATGTCAAATAATGGCTTGTCTTTTGATATAAACAAAAGTTTTTTCTCTTATAAGTGTATAACTTTTTGCTCTTTCTTATGCTGATAGAAAGAAAAATGTTGATATTTATTTTTTGATATTATGATAAAAATTGTCTTTTTTTAGTCAATAAAACTACAATAGTAATGCATGTATATAAAAATTAAGCACTATTTTAATCAGGAGTTGAATCTAGTGTGGGAATGAATTCGGAAAAAAAGATCATGGTGGACGCATTCGGAAGGTTTTCACAATGGCAAACAAAACAAACGTTGAATTTAGAAACAATTAAGAAACGACGAGTCAATGAGGGACGTCACTTGAGATGAATCAGGGATCAACCTTTTTAATCCTATGAGGCTTTCTGTTTATTGACATATGATCAGAGCAATAAAACAAATGGATACTAACAGTGAATACTAATATAGTAGTAGAACGGAAGTTTTACGACATAACTCTGACGGTTAAAGGCAGATATGATTAGTCCAGAGACTTGATCAGACCTCTTATCGGAGGAGTAAAAGTGCAAAATCGTTCATGGCAAACTACTGAATGGTTCGGTCTAATTTTTAAGACCGACATAAATAATTGAAAACGAAAAAAAATCTCACTAATTAGAACTTTATGATGGATATCAAAAAATAGAAATGCATCTGAGAAAGTTTTAATTGCTAAACAAATGTTGCATAGTATATCAATTGAATCAAATAAATGTTTATTTAGTGTAACTTGTTATACCGATAGAAGTTCACCAATAGAATTTATATATTTTGCTTTTGATGCTTTTACTTTCTTATCATTATTATTATTGAGTATGACACTTGGAAATGTAGATAAGACTTTTATTTTTAAGTCAAAATATTTGATTTTCTTCAATTTACATTGAGAAATCAGATTAACGTATTTTTGTTATGTTTAAAAAGTAATATATAGGTTGGTAGTTGATATTAATTTATTGACGTGCAAACATTTATTCATTTGTCTATTTCCAATAAGAAGGCTTAAGCAGATGCATTATCGTATATGAACAATTTTCGAATGCAAATATTATAACATGTACTGAAAATGAAATAAAATTACGATTTAATAATTGAGCTACTTCATACAAAACTTGCAACATGTTATGAATATTGAATGATTGTTTAAGAAAACGTCATTAGTAAATTTGTTTTTTCTTTTAATTAAATACAATTTAAGAATTATTTCATTATATAAATACATTTGATAATATAAAACAGTTTATGATGTGCGATATGTGAACTAAACGAGGAAACGTTTCTAAATGTCAAATCGTCTTTGAGCCAGGATTCTATGCATCAAGCAGAGTCTAATGCAATATGAATACCCGGGAAAGAGTTCTGTCTAATAGCTTATTATTTCTGAGATACTGTATTTTTATCGTATTTTGGCTCTCTTCGGAACATCTCGGAAATCTACTTTCGAATTTCGACTTGAAAATTTGCATAGAAAGAGGCCTTAACGAAAATAACTTATTATAAAAGTTTTAGATCTTTGATGGCGCCTATTCCGAAATAAGAACATCAGAATTTGGTGCTGAAAATGAGCGGCATAAAAACCATGCTTTTACCATAGCCGTATCTTAGAACAGAAGCAATGAAAAGATCTGAAACGTTTGCAAGAAACTATTTTCACTAAGGCGTATCTCTATGCAAAGTGTCAAGTCGAATTTCGAAATTCAGTTTTCCTTGTGTTTTTGAAGAGAGAGACAACGACATTCTACTAAAAAAGATAGGAAAAATACAGTAGTTCGGTAATAATACTCTATTATCCCAAATTCGTCTCATAGCATTTATAGTTCATCAAAAGTTACGTTTTTCACATAGGCCCGATCTAAACGCTCTAATCAAAGCATTATATATAAGTAATTTTACTCATTGAAACCATTATGATAGATTAATTTATCTTTTACAAATGATTTTAATTTTCAGCAACATTAACTAAAACAAAGATTACATTAGATTTTTTTCGAACGAAAAACTGATGTTTAGACTATCAACATTAATGAAATATCTTATTAATAATTGATATGAAAACTTTTTCGAATTATATCTTCTCTCAATCATCTTCTTGTTTGAATAAGATTTAAATAATTAATGTATCTTATAGATTAGTTGTTCTACTTAGTATAATAATCATTCTACGATAGAATAGAAAGAAAAAAAATATATTATAAATAACAGTAACCGAAATTTATTCATCAAAAGATAACTGAAGTATCTAATATACTCTGTATATTCGAATTGAAAAGTTGTAAAAGAAACCTCGAAAAATAGAAAATATATTTAAATAGTTTCAATGAGTTTTTCTAGTTGTTGTTCTAAGATTTTGATCTTATATGTGCTATATTTTATTTAAATAATACATTTAAAACAACAAATTACAATCTTGACCGAAAATATAATACTGTCATATCGACTTGATTGAAACCATCAACAAATCCGTCTTGTCCACAGATGTTGCCATCAGATTCACTTGGCTCATTAACATATTGTTGTCAAACTATTATTCAAACTACCAGTGTGTACCTATCTTCTGGAACAATCATCGCCTAATCCAAGATTTGTATTTAAGCTAAGTCGAACTTTATAACCGTTAATGTTAGTATTAGCTACAAATATATGCGTGATAAATTCAGAAAAAAAAATTTAGCGTTATTAATGGTCTAAATGACCACAAAATCCTCTTAAGAATTAAAAAATCTGGTTGTCTTTTTCAATTTATTTGATTTTATATGTACTAAAGACGACCGTTGAAGTCATATGATGAATATGAAAATGTCACAAAATCAGGCAATGTTTGTATTGTATTTATATAATTGTTTCTTGACTTCTATATTGATCAATATAATAAGATAGAAAATTATCAAGTAATTATTATTGATATCGTGTTTTTAAAATAATCACTATTCCTGTTTTCATGGATTTCTTGTTGTACAACAAAAGAAAAAAGATTATTTAGTCAAAGATAAGTGCAAAAGTAAAAATAGACATGCTTCGAGGTTAGTGTGCAGAAATTAGTGCGTGATCGGTCGTAGTTCATTGAAATCTATCTTTATATCTTAGGCATAAAACAAATATTTGACCATAGCTTGATTAAAAAAATGTTAAGTTTGTTAATGTTCAATGTTCTATTGTATTAATTGTATTATAATTCTCTATAGTATATATACTATATTATAATAGGTGTTGATTCCTTTTTTCTATACTTGTAATCAATGATTACTCACCAATCATGACGTGTCACTATTCAGTATTTGTTACTCAATGATTTAAATGAAATATCAAATGTATTTCCAATGATTTCCTAGAATACATTCATTTGTAGGTGTTTTCTTTTTATATATTCATTCTTTCCTAAGTATAAAAATCAATATGTGAAGTTCATCCGATAGAAATATATTTTATTCAATAAAATTTGTTTGGTTCAATGATTAACCTGATAATAATTGTAGTTCATTTTATTAATAGTCAACGAAGCAATGAACATACCTTGACACGCACTTCCGAAGGCAATTATAAGTTTCCTCGTCATTCATTTAGTACATTTCATCAATACTTGACATTTATATTAAGATCTTTGAATATTTATTTATTAAAATCTTCGTATTTTATTGTATCTAATATTCAATAGATAAATTTCAACAAACAGAATAAATATTTAATAAGTAAAGAGTTTTAGTTCCTGTATTTTCTTTTGTTAATTTATCTTACCTTATTCTTTTTGTGTATTAATGTGCATAAAACAGAACGCATGGCACTATTACAATTCACTGATGGATTGAAAAAAACGAGGGAGATGAGTTTTTTTTTTGTATTCATTTCTCTTTCTCTTTACTCTATCAGTATTACGTCAAGCGTCCATAGAGAAACAATAATCGCTGTATGTATGTATATATGTATGTATGGGAGAAAGTAAAAATGGCATTGTGATTGTAAAACGTTTATTTCATCTCATTCTTGTTCTTCTTTTTCTTTGATATTTTTTATCAAAAAAAGAAAAAAGATAGTAATTGTCAAAATTTGTTTTCATGTTAATGCCAAATAGACCAATAGTTGTAGTAGTAAGTGCTTGTTGAAGAAAAAATTCTAAAATAAGAATAATGTATATAAATCTATAGATATTGTTATGGAATTGCCAAAATTCAATGTTTTATTCTCATCTTCACGAAGATAGTGTTGTTGAAAGAAATAGTTCGACAACTCCACCAGAGAATTTTTATTCGAAAACATTTATTGAATCATCAACAATAGAACAAACAAATGTTTCTAATTATCAAATTTTTACTTCGAACGATACAACAATATCGTTTTTTTCTACAATCACTGTCTTCATTACTGAAGGTAAAATGTTTTTGTATTTTGTTTTTCTTCAACTATTGTGTACCCCCAATTTCAATAACTGATAAAATAGTTTCATCTTTCTGAAACATCTAATAAAGAAAGAGAAATGATAACTATTCCTATATTTTTTTTTCCTACCTATACTTTAATAATGAAATAAGAATGGCTATCGGTGGTGAGATGAACTTTCATTTTAAATCTTTCCATTATTTTAATTAATTTATTTAGTACCACTATTATTTTCCATCATATCATTAACTATTCGAACATCTCGAATCGAACAACAAGAATATTTCTATTCAGTGGACATACTAATAAATAATACATGTTCATCAAAACGAGAACCAAATGTAACATTAATTTTTCAATCATCATCATTTAATGAAACAAAACGATGTTTATTTCCACCTAAACATCATGGATTAATGACATGTGAAAATTTCACTTATGGTATGATTAATTATTGAATAGAATATTATTTTAAACTTTTTTTCTTTTTGTTATACAGGTGTTCGTTATACAGTCGATGGATATCTTTTATGTGGTACACGAAATGTTACTTTGTCAACAAGAAAAGAACTTTATGGTAACGAAAAGAAAAAAAAACATTTTCATTTCATAAAAATATTAATTAATTTGTATTAAAATTTGTTAGAATTAATAAAACCAAAATATTTGAATTCAACAAATAGTCCAACATCAATTGATACGTTATTTTTCTTACCTGGTTTATTTTATCGATTAGTTATTGAATTAACAAGTGTTAATCAAACATGTTCAATTGAATATTCATCGATTTATTCACCTTTTTATCATTGTTTATTTAAAAATTTAAATCCTGCTCAATGGTTTGTTTTAACTTATTATTTATCAACAGATAATGATCAAGCAACATCAGGTGATGTAACTATTGTTTATACTGGTATGAAAGAAAGAAATTATTAAGAAAAAAAAACACACACGAATTGTCATTTTCTTAAGAATTGGAAGACTTTTATTTTCGATGTGAACTTAACAAAAATAATCAACAAATTGATTTTTATTGGGCAAATCTAATCGCTTCTGGTTATGAAAATTTAACAATTTTTATATTAACCGAAGAATATAAACAATTATGGATTATTTCATGTGATCCATATACATCAAAAAGTATTTGTTCGACAAAACCATATAGTTTAGAATCAGGTAGAGAATATCATATAACAGCTAAATTAAAAAAAGTATTACCGAATTATAATGGTCAGAAAACTGGAACATGTTCTATTAAAACAAGTAATTAATAAATTAAATTTTTTAGAAAAACTAAAATGAATGTTTCTATAGATCTTAGTCAAATACCGATGAATTCTATTCGACATGAATTTTTAAATGAAACAGTTGTTCGATTAACTTGGCTTAATCATCCATTTCATGTTCAAGTTCGATTAAGAAATCTTGAAACAAATATATTAGAAAATCCTATAGAAAATAATCAGAGAACTGCCTTATTCATTCATTTAACTGAAGCGAGTATTTATCAATTAGAATTTAATATTTCGAAAATTCATTGGTCATCATTGATTCAAATTACGGATTATTATATTCAAACAGGTTAAAATTTTCATTTCTACTTTCTATAAAAAAAAAAAACAAAAACAAAATAACGAATGATCAGAAAATAGACAAGATGTTCGTTCACTTTTGACCTAACTAGAAAGTATTTCCGACGAATCTCAAGCTATGAATTAGAATGCTCTTTTTGAATATGAACTTAGAAAAATTGTCTTTGTTTAAAATTCGAGCGTAATGAAATAGTCTTTGAAAAGCCCAAAAAATTAGTATGGATGAAACTTTTTTCTGTGCATTTTTGTATTTTCACTATTGCAATTCGATACTAATAGTTGGGATCTTTATTTATATATCAATTTGTAAACTAGAAACTATCCTAAAAAATACACTATTTCAAGCTCTTTTTTTGTCTTTCAACAAGGCATTTCAATTTTCGTTTTTGCTGAATATTCATTTTGAAACATCAACAATCATTTTGTGTTGAAATGAGCTATTGAAAAAATATTCGTAGCCTTACTTAGATAAAAGTTACAGTTTATGAGAGTACCGTCTTCAGCTATCTTATTTCAATTTCAACGAATCTTTGCTTATTGACACAACATAGTATTCTAAGAGAAATAAAAAAAAAAAGGATTTCGATTCCTATTGAGATTTGACTAAGCTATTGAGTTTTTAATACGTGCATTTTCTAGAAGTTCCAAATTTTCGGAAAATTCGAATTTCGATTTGAGACTGTGTGCGTATAGAGAATTTAACTAAACTAATTTTCTTTAAAAATTTTGAAATTTTGAATTAAATCTTTTCGAGATAAGAGACTTTCAAAATATATACTATTTTCCATGGATACTGTATACAATATGCATTCTTTGAAAGCTTTATATCTTGAAAAGACTTACAAGGAAACGTCCCCAGGTGTCGGAATGCTTTTCAGTCGGAGTTTCGTACATCTTGTAACCCTTAGTGAACTATGTCTACCATAAAAAAGTTCGGGCTTTTGGCGTTTTTCTACCGATATATCGAGTTTTTAGTAAATTTTCTCTATAGTGCCCCACTTTTGCAGCAAAGCAATATTCTTGAATTTTGACCTGAGACTTGGTTTACAGAAAAGCTTACCTAGGCTAGCTTGTATAAAAAATTTCAGAACTTTTGGACAGAGTCTCTCCAAGATACGAAGCTTTCAAAAAAAATGTATGATGTATATATTATTTCTGAAAAAGGATCTGTACCTTGATAGTTCCATGTCTCGAAGAGACTTGGTCCAAGAGTTTTGAAATTTTTTATGCAAGTTAGCCTAGCTGAGGCCTTTTGGTAGGCAAAGTTTCAGATCAAAATTTTAAAATGTAGCTTTGCTGCAAAAGTGCAGCTCTATAAAGAAATTTCACCAAAAAACTTCATATCTCGGCAGGAACACAACAGACACACGAACTTTTTTAATGGCAGGCATAGTTCACTAAGAGCTGCCATATGCACTAAACCCCGACTGAAAAGTATTCCGACACCTGGGAATGTTTCCTCGTTAGAGGTGGACAATAATCAAATACTCGATTCGCAGTGCTGTAAAATATTTGCCAACTGAATGTCAGTGACAAGATAATAGTGACATCGATTTTCTTGATCAATGAGACAAGTGGAATTAGATTCGATGAAGAACTTTTCTCTCTCACGAAATTTGTTGGACAAAAAATTTATTGAATTGCTTGAGAAGCAATGAATCGTTTTGATCCAGTTGAGTTTATATGTCTTCTCAAGTGAATTGAAATAGAACTTGTAAGAACTATGTCGCCAGGATAATGTTATATAAATCTTGCGAATCCAGCGTTGATTCTTTCCCTGATACGTTGTTGTCTCAGAAGATCAGCAAGATGGTTGTGGATTTTTATTTCTCTCATTCATTTCCAGTCACATCTACATCCACCCACACTCTAAGTTGTTCACGAAAGTGTTAAATTTGTCGAAGTTCAGCAGGTTGATAAAAAAGTAGCGCGAGAATGAACAACTCATCCTTCGTATTCATCGTTCGATCTATTCAACTAGATAATTCCTGTTTTATTTCTCATTCTTAGTTCACTCTCATCTTGAAGAATAGAAACTGCATCTAGACGTCGATCTCATTTCACTGAATTACCTTGAATTTTCTTTTTGAAATAAAAGAAAACAAAACTTTTTACTGCTTGGATAGAGATAAACAGTGTCATGAGTTACCTATGTTAAATGTCAATAAGTTTCTTATCAATGACAGACATTTATCAGTAGATGGACAATGAAATAATATCCATTGTGGGAATATTAACTAGAATAAAAAGGTATGATTGAGGACAAAAAATATAACCAAAACAAGCAAAATGAATTCATCATTTACAGATTGTTGTGTCCGCTATGGACAAGAATGTGTCTATACTAAATTTTCACAAGGCAATATGACTCTCGGTGAAATCTATATGACTCTCATATATGGTCTTATCGATCCAGCATGCTTACCTTCCATGGCTGTCATTTATCATGATAATAAAGTATGGTGTACAGATACACGTAGATTAACATTAGCAAAAGAATTAGAAAGACAAGGTAAATGGGATGTACTTGAATTGATGCGTATTCATCAAGTTGAACGCAATACTGCACAATATAGAGATTTTGTCAATCATCGATTACCTGCGATGCGTCGTAGAGGATTCAATGGATTAACTGTTCAAGTATCTGATAATCGTGGTCCAACTTGTTGCTTTAACAGTGATAGCAGACTTCGTGCAGATCTTGAAGATCACATCATCAACGATCATTTGAATTATATGACTCTGAAACAATTCAAAGATCTCGCACATTTCTATTGTGATATGTGTCATAAGACGACTCAAATTACGTGTAAAAAATCTACCAAGGCCAGTTATTATACAATTATACGAAAATGTGGTTGTCAACCAAAGAATACGCATCGATTTTCACAACCTTGGACTAACATAACATTGCAAGAATTATGTGATGAATTAAAACGCTACAAACAGTGTACAGAACAGCCGAAAACTTCAACGTTGCGCGGACATCCGTCACAGAAACCTTCAAATACCAACGCAGCGAAAGATCAATTGATCAACAATATTAGTAGAACTAATGGTTCTACATCTACTTCCACTTCAACAGTAAAGAAGATTGATTCGTTCACAAACAAAATCGACTCTCAGAAATCTCAAAATGACAGAAGAACAAACACTGATTCATCAAAGCAGGTTACTTCTATCGTAATACCTTCATCATGTACTCTTCCAGTAGGAACTCAGTTTCGACACTTACCAGAGGTTGTTGTTCTATCGCCGAAAATCAATGAAACGAACGACCTATTGACAAACGAACTCAACAGAAAAAGATTCGATGAAAATCAAAGACAACCTCTAAAGACTTCTGTAATTGTTATCGAACCAAATCAGAGCAAGCCAATATCACACGCTAATGATCGTAAAGGAAGAAAAAAATCTGCTTGCATGATTAACTGATATCGATTTCATTCGATAAACATTGCATCATGTTTGTGTTCAAATATTCTATTTTACTGGACAAAACTTTCTCATAATTCATCTTCACAATGCAAATAGATAATTGAGATGTTTGAAAATCTTTATGTTTATTAAATAAATTCAATTTTTTGAAAAGTAGAATCTGAAAAGTTTTCAGAGTGAGAGCGACAATATAATATTCAGTTTTCATCCTCCATTTATTCAGCTCCTAGTACACCACATACGTGATATCAATGTTCCTGAATCCTTTTGCAATTAGGACATGATAGTATGTTGAATACAAGTTAGCCATAGAAAAAAAAATCATTCAGAAAATGTTTGCCACATTTGTAAAACTATAACAGATTGAAACGGAAGATTTCATCGAATAAAAACTGTACAATAAGTCCCTTCATTGTGAGACAGAGAGTAGGCGTCAAGTAAGTTTTCTAAATCAATGTGTGAATATTGAAGTCATGATTGATGCGTCGATGGTATTCAAGTTCTATTGAAGGCAACAACAAATATATGAACATTACAATTACTAGGCATGTAGACTTTAAAAGGTGTTTTTACCTTTTCTTTACACCATGAAAAATAGAATTTTATCTTCTGTCCATAAGCCACAACTTATAAAAGTATGCAAGATCGTATTCTTCTGGAAAAAGATAGAAATCATTCGAAAAAAATCTTGATTAACTAACTTTCTTTACCGATGGATGACTTTAGAGGTCCTTTCCTAAGGGTATTGGTGTGAGTGTATTCTTCGTTCGACACACAGTCACACCCTCGGATCGTCATGGCTCATGTAATACCAAACAAACATAGAGAATATCACCTTTTCCCTATTTTTTTGCACCACTTGTTCAGTTTCTTTCTTTGTAAGATGAAATTCCTGATATCGAAAATAAAAATATGCTGTCTGGCTTTTTTTAACTTTGTTTTTCTATTATCATATAATTTTATTTAACAAAACAATGGTTCAAAGAAATAGAAACCAAACTAATGACGATGATTATCATAGCCAATATGGTCTGTCGACATAGTTTTTTACTTTTGTTTTTTTGTCTTTTTTGTCAGATCATAGTAAAACTATGCGTTTTGTGTGCAACTAAAAGAGAATAAGAAGACGAAAACAATTGCAATTCAGAATCTATCACTTCGTTTATCCATTTTATTTTATCATATTCATGGTTGTTGTTGAGACTTAACTGAATTCTTGAAATGAAAGATCATTGATTTGATGGTTTTTTCAATTTTCAATATGAGTGAATCACATTTACTTTTCATGTTCGTCCTTGTTTTAATAGTATCGTGGATGAAAAAAAAAGGGAAAAGAAAATATTATTATTTAATTTAACTAACTATTTATATTGTAATTTTTCTGTGAACTTATTTCATAACACATATTGATTACAATATATTTAACAACACTTGTTATTCATTGTTTAGCAACATTTCGTTTATGTGCAATTCAATCGGTTATTGCACGTGAAATATTTGCATTACTGATTATAAGTATATTCGTTACTATATTTTGTTCCATTCGCGTATGCATAGAAGAATGTGATATATTTTCATCATCCATTAACCATTTGAATAGCTCAATTTTTTTTTTGTACTTTTACACCATCGATTTTAATTAGTACACTTGCTATTGTTGTACAGCGTCGTTGTCATTTTACCCTACTTATGCCAGTTTATCAATTAAGTTATTATAAATAGTTTTTATTAATGTTTATCATAAACGCACTGTTGGACAAAGCTTTCTTATCATGTTATCTTATCATAATCCATGCAGACGAATGAAAAGGTTGAACCTGTTAAAGCGAGTTTGTTCGTATATAAACAGGTTTTAACGCATTTACTGCGCTAAAAGCAATGATTTGATACGTTTTAATGTATTTGTATATTTCAAGTAGAATCAGCAAATAATTGATTGGTTAATGTTGTGATGATTTTTTTCATTTCGTCCATCTGCAACTCAAATTTGTTTTTTATGCATGGGTCTTTTCAATAATAAGTTAGTTAGACGAGTCAGAAGATCTCATTTTGAAATAAGAAACTTTATTTTGGTGACAAAAATTATCGAAGGTTTACATATTTTCTCTCGCACTTTTTTACTTACATCCTTATATATATCATTTTAACAGCAAAATGATTCTTAGAATAAAATTCAACTCAAACTAATAAAGAGAGAGAAATTATTCGAGTTTCAATTAATTTTCCATAATAATATAAATTTATTTGACAAACATTTCGAAAGCATCTACTTTCTTCTTCAGTGTTTTATGTTATAACAAAAGAATAAAATGACAAATGTACAAATATTAATATTTTTCTTATAATAATGGTACGAAAGAACATGATTTGAACTCATCTCGCCTAGTATTATTGTCTTATTTTCTCTTCCGTACAATTATTATAAGAAAAAGATCAAAGAGAAAAATATTAACGTTGGTGCATTTGTCATTTTGTTCTTTTGTTGTCACAGAGAACAGTGATGAAGAAAATAGACGCTTTCGAAACGTTTGTAAAATAAATTTATATTATTGTGAAAGAGTAATTGAAACTGAAATATTTAAATGTTCTCTCTATTGAACACAAAAAAGAAAAAATATTTATGAGAAATCTTACAACTGTGTTGAATC
Organism: Rotaria sp. Silwood2; assembly: GCA_905329745.1. Taxonomy (NCBI): domain Eukaryota; kingdom Metazoa; phylum Rotifera; class Eurotatoria; order Philodinida; family Philodinidae; genus Rotaria; species Rotaria sp. Silwood2. The sequence goes on along the minus strand of CAJNSZ010000090.1, from coordinate 57,365 downwards.
TTTATCGACAAGACACTGAATTGCTAGTAAAAACATAGTGAAAGAAAGAATATTTCCTTATATAGATAACAAGTTAAGAAATTTTTCAGTCGTTTCTTTATCTGTCTCTGCTGTGGTCGAAATGTTTTGATATCTGAATGATTTTTGTGATTGAAATTATATATGAACTGTTTAGACATGAACTAGCATTAATCATGTATATATATAGGGTAGCAAGGAAAAAGCAGCTACTATTACTAGACTCTTTATTCTTCGTGCTAGATATTTATGTCAATAGTTCTTCTATAGCAGAATACTCTTTGATGTGTGATTCGCTTTTTTAATTCAATATTTGATTTCAAGAAATTTATCAATGTAATCTCATTAATAAGAAATGTCGTTAGGATTAGTGAAGAATAGCTACAACCCTAATACCTTAGTATTACTAGAAACAGTAAAATGCAGTGTTTACTAATAAATAATAGGCTATACGTAACATCGATTCATACAAGAGCAGGTGTTAAGAATCATAGAATATTAGTGTAGTTTCATTTTCTTCCGAAGAATAGATTCATTGCCATATTAATAATTGACTTACAACTTTCGAGTGAAATTTTTTATCATTTAAAAAAATAGAACCCCTGTGTTGAGACCCTCGTCCATTCTAAATGTAGTGTCATATCTTTATTTTCTAGTGTGACAGTCTTTTTTCACTATTTAGAAGGTAAAATAAAACATTGAAAAAAATTTCACTCTGAAGCTGTTAGTCAATTATTTACATTAATATGGCACTGCCTCTATCCTTCGGACGGGAATGAAACTACACTACTATTTTGTGATCCTTATAACCCTTGTCTTCTATAAATCAATGTAACGCATAGTCTATTATTTATTAGTAAACACTACAATTTACTATTCCTTGTAATACTGAGAGATGTGGGTTGTAGCTATTCTTCAGTTGTTTTAATACATTGTCTCTATCAATGCAGTAAACTCACGATATTTATAATGTATTAAAATGCTCTCCATTTAACTGCATTCGCACAGTCAAAACTGTCCGAAATTATGAGCTATAACGCGTTAAAATATTTTTCTGAAAACTGTGATAATGGGCTTAAAGTATAGGAAAAAAGGCACTGTTAAAACATGGCTTTTCCAACGTTTTTGACTAAGCAAAACGAGTTGAATAGCGGAAAAGTAGAAGTTGTTTTAAAGCGTCAATTTCACATTTCTGACTGCATGGGAAATATCAAGGGTTATTTACATTATTTACTTGTAAATACATTAATCGATCAAAATGACGAAGAAGATCGAAAAAAATAAATAAAAGCATTATCTAAATTATTTCCTCAAAATAAAATTGTTGTTCGATCAGGATTTTCACAAACAGCTCAATAGGCCCGAGAACCAAATATGTTTATTGAAGTAAGTAAAATTTTATTTCATGTCATAAGCTTTATTTTTCAATGATTAAATAACATTAAAAAAATGTTTTTTAAATAACTTGAAAAAAAAGCTAATTGGCATAGGTCTCTCTGGGGCTAAACTGTGGAACTCACATGTCTTCATTAACTTCATTATATTAATACGAAATACGTAAAAACTCTCTAGCAGACAATATTTCTTTCTCAAGGGCAATCAACCGTTAGATAAACGAACACTTTAAAGAATGTTAAAAACATTTCAGAAAATCAGAATTATTCAATAACACTAGAATGAAGCAAAATGATTTTAAAAAAATAAGAATCACTTCGAAGACTGTATTTGATTCGTTCGATGAACATAGATTATATTATTCAAATTGAGAAACGAACATTTAACCATAGATATGCAGGATGTTCCAAAAATTTGAACGAAAATTTTTAAATAGTTTGACCACATTCATTAAAGTTTTCTTCAATATATTTCAGATAAAATGTTTACACCTAAAGAAGTCAGAATTAAAACAGTGTCTGTGTAACTCTTCTTCGTAGAATTGTTCAACGAATTATACCTGGTATAGCTTTAATAAGAGATGTTCCATCATAATCCAGAATGTTATTGTATAAATTAATGAACAAGCTTCGACAATAGACCAAATACTTGATCCTGGTTCATTCTTACAAGCATTCTTAACTTCGGTGACTTTTTCGGTAAGAACCTGATCAATTTCCGCTAGACTTTCGTTTTAAGATGATAGCTAACTCAAACTTGGTCATCAATAAAATTATTTTAATTCTGACTTTTGTAGACATACACATTTTATCTGAAAGCTTTAATGAATATATGATCAAACTGGAAAAAATATTCAAATCTTTTGAATTACTGAGGAACTACTTATGTTGTTTTTGTTGGTCGGACTTTTGAAACATCCTAAAGTATGATTTCGACTGTGCGTTCGGAACTATAATGGAAAAGTTTAAGATATATGTCATCCTCTCTCTCTCTTTTTCTACACTTATCGTGGCATGCAGCAGTCGTAAGAAGACTTGCTACTAGGTAAAAAGTACATAAATTTCAATCATTTTATCTGATATTTTGATTACGAATAGATTTCGGTCAGCTTTTATTTCAAGCAGCAACTCGAGGTTGATATGTCTTAATATAAAAGATTTACGATGAAAACACTAATAAATTTTCTGATTTTCCACTATTTAAATGCGTTAACCTCCATTTTCTTATTAACAAATAAAAGTTTGCATGTCTATATTGTGTTACAGATAGACCATTTCAGTTCACCATAATCTTGAGAGACAAGAAAGCCTACATTATCTGACATGGTCTCAGCATAACTCTCTTCTCCACTGATGACTGCCATCGTGGAATTTTGAAGGAAAACTTGACTAGAACATGATACTCACTGGAGAAAATTTCAAGGCAAGCGGTTAAAATTAACCGGAGCTATGGATAACTTTTCGACGATTTCCATCAACTCTCATATGGATATAATCTACAGAATACTTCATAAATCAAGTAAATTAGCATTTTGATGGAAAAGACAACATTTAACTGTCGAATGAAAGGTCTAACGTCATGAAACTTGTTTTCTATGTTGAGATAATCATGTCTGAAAGAAGATGTATCTTGATCTTCTAGCTCTTTCGCACGAAGACCAATCTAGTACTGGGTTTTATCTGGTAGCAGAACCTTTTTACGACCACTGTACTATAATTAATAACATGTTACAAAAGTCTTTTTGTTTTGAATGCAAGTAACATTATCATACTTTATATTTTTAATTTCATGGATATTTCATTGAAAACTTTTTTTTTTGTATATTTAAAAGATTCGTGGTGATGAATGTCAAGCACGTATTATTAGCACACTTTTTGGTATAGAATTTTGTCAAGATGATATAGGTATTGGTGACGATGAAGTTGAAGAACAAAATTATTCTGTATTAATTGTTAAATAAGATTGGAGTAATGAAGACGAACGATTAAATTTTGTTTCAATGATTCTTCAACATTATTCATCACTATCAGCTCAACTTGATATCAATGGACAACTTGTATTTCATGATTATTCTATGCACTCATCATTACATATGCGTCGTATTCATTACCATTACCATCAATATCAATAAAATATCGACAAAAACAACATGAACAAAAACGAGATGAATATGATAAAAACAAAATTCTTTTATTTTGACCTTCTCATTTATATTCATAAGTTTTTATCTCTCATCAGCCATATATGTGTCTTACAGACACCAATTACTTTTGTTATTATATGCTTGCTTTTACTGCATATATGCCTTCGTGTCTTATTTAATTTTATCCGTTTCTTTTTCTCTTTCTCTTATCACTTGAATAATTGTAAGTGAAGTCGAGCGTTGTTATTACCTGTATGTTGTTCAGAGGCAATCATTAGGATATGTCCTTCCTTGTTTATATGGTTATACGTATACACACATGTTCTTCACCTTTTTCTTTCTCGTTAGTCATGCGTCATGAAATTTTCCTTTGCTGTCATACATATATATGCGACTTTTCCCTTTCCTTCTGTTATTCTTTCTTTTATGTTGTTCTTTGGGTTTTCTCCATGTTATCATTCTATATATATTCATTGCATTATTGCTAATAGGAGACACATATATAGTGATATTGAAATAAAGTAGAAGTGAGATTAAGATCTCACAAGCGTTACAAAATAAAGATGAAAAAAATGACTGTAAGTTTGTTTATAGTTGTTTGTGTTATAATAACTTTTATTATCCCTATGGTTCAACTTTTTATTGGATTTAAATATATTGCTCAAAATCGAGACAGTCCTAACCAACCATGTGAAGCAGTACTTGATTTAGCATCACTTATGGTTATTTATGGTTTATTGGCAGTTGCTTTCTTAAGTACAGCTTATGGTTTTTTAAAAATAATTTCTTCAGTCAGTAAATACCCAAGTGATGTATCTCGAAAAATGCTAAAAATTCTTATTGGTAACTCTTTTTTGTTTTAATAAACAAAATAATTGTGAATTTGAATACTATTAAGGTCTTGTTAGTTTTATTGTTGGTATAATTACATTTATTTTCTTTGTTCTCATACAAATTCGAGTTCATGGAGCCTATTCAAAAGGTGTTCAATTTAATAATAATTCAGTGTCCAGTTATTGTCAACCGACAGTCCTGCGTGATGCTTTAGTTGTGATTATCCTTACATATATCAATATGCTTTTATTCATTGGTACTGTTACATTTATTGTTGTTCAGACACGAAATAAACTAGAAGAAGAAAAACAAGCTGATATTGAAACGGCGAAGGATAATATGGGTTATAAATTTTACGAAGTAACACAACAACAATAATAAAACAATTTTTTAATCAAATAAAATAAAAAATTATATGAGTTTGTAATGAATCTGAGAGAGTACTTTTTCAAATGATATATATCAATAGACTATTCATAGCGTCATTATAGAAAATCTATGATGCTTTTCATTTCAAACCAGAAACTGTCGCAGGGCAGATGTTTTCGTTTTGGCTTGCCTTGAGAGCAGGACTTCTAAGTTGACTATACGTATTATAAAATCTAAAACCTTCAAAAAAAGTATCTGATTGCTTTCAAATTTATTATTCATATTATATATATATCATTTTAAGAGAACGCCACAATTAAACTTGGTATGCAATTTAAAAGCATCACACACCAGAAAGTAGCACCCTTGTAAAAACTCGAAAAAATATCTAATTTTAATGGACTTTTTCTGTTTAAAACATGATGATTCAATTTTTAACCGTATGTAATCACGATACAGATAACAAACTTTTTTCTGAAAGTTAAACTTGAAAATTTTCAATTTTTTTTCTGGATTCCTTTGGCACATGCGTATAATGTTTTGAAGGGTTCCCCTGCATAACGCCGAAAGTCAAAACGTCGAAATAAAAATATCGAAATGTAAAAATATCGAACCATAGAAATATCGAAAATAAAAATATCGATTCATAAAAATATCGAAAATACAAATATCGAAATAGAAAAATGCCGAATAAAAACTTCTAATTTTTTAAGACTAAGTAAATCAGACGTCGGGAGAAAATATATATCAAACACATAAATGGAGATGGCACTAATGGTCGATAGGTCCAATGAGATACACTGGTAACTAATGTAAGTGGTCGAATACGTTACTGGTCAATAGAATGGACAATATTTTAATCTAAGTACAAGTAAACAACAAAACAAAGGCATTATCTATGGAAAAAAATAACTGAATACATCATCAATAGCTAAAGCTGATAGTAGGGGTGTGGGTGTGGGTGTGGGTGTGGGTGTGGGTGTGGGTGTGGGTGTGGGTGTGGGTGTGGGTGTGGGTGTGGGTGTGGGTGTTCAATTTATTCTAACACCCATCCCACACCCACAACCACCCACACCCACACACAC
>CAJNSZ010000090.1:29656-45512 GCA_905329745.1 Rotaria sp. Silwood2 | reverse complement strand
GAAGTTACTCATTGATGGGAATAGATGCAATTCAAATCAAGATGAGACTAGATTGGGAATGAAACCTTATTTAGTTAAAGAAACCTTTATTGTTCTCAAAACTCAATGGTGTCTTATTATTTTGAGACACCCTATATTTTATCCATGTGAATCTGATTACTGAGTACAGAGCTTGCCTTAAAATGTAACTGGTAGAGCGTTGAATAAACGAATAAGATAGAGAATTATTGGTTTCTACTACGTTATTTTGTATGTAGAATTGTTCAGCACTTTCTTAAAAAAATCATTAAAAAAAATCACATTGATCAATGGCGAAAAATTAATTTTTCCATTCTCATGTTTATATTTTAATTATTACAAGAGACGACATTATCAATAATATGCTGTGCGAAAGGCTGACATAAGTACTCAAGGTTCATATATGAACGTTCGGTTAGAGGCTATTCTCTTTTTGCATATAAACTAATTTTGTTGCCTCTCAAGACTTGTGAAACACTCATATAAATTTAGATAAATCTAATAATTTAAATGAATTGCAAAAAAAAAGATCCAAGTAGTTCTTCGGTGTTCTTGAAAAGTATTGGAGAGGAGCAAGAGGGTTAACTTAATGATTTCTATAGAGATAAATAAGACCATTGATTGTTAACGATTACCGATTCAATAATAAAGACTTAACTTTATTTTGAGTCGGTAAAATCATATATAAACATACTCTAGAAAAAATTATAATTCATAGATAAAAAAATTCATATTGACGACGCTAAATTTATAGGCAAAGTAAAAGAAATAAAATTTTAACAATAATTTGATAAATTCTTTGATTGGAAATTTACAAAATTATTTCTGAAAAGAAAATAGTCATATTTAATCTACAAACAAGTTATTTCTTTTTTATAAAACAGATTTATTCACACATGTTCTCAATGAGAAATACATTCAGAAAAAAAAATAGAAGTATATTTCCACAGGGTTTTCATTTTTGTTCAGTTCATTTTGTTTTATTAGGGGATAACACATTGATTAATAGGTTTTTCGTCTGAAAGAAAAATCAAAAATAAATAAAAAAAGAAAATTTTAATCTAATCTTCTTACCTAAGTTTATCATTAACAATTTTAATATTTCTATTAAGTTGTTCAATATCTTGTTGAGGTATTTGTTCCTGTTTTTCAAATAAAAGATATGCTTTATTAAAATATTCTAAAGCCATTCGATATTCTTGTGTTTTAGCATAAACAGTTCCAATATTTGCATAACTTCTAGCAACATCAATATGAGTATCTGATAATAATTTTAAACGCATATCAAGTGCTTGTCGTAAATTAGTTAAAGCTCTATCATATTCATGCATATCTGAATATGCAATACCAATATTATTATGTAATGATGCTAATTGTAAATGATGAGCTGGTAATTGACGTGTACGATATTTAAGAGCTTCTTGATAATGTTCAAGTTCTTCTTCATATTTTCCTTGTTGACTATAAATTAATGCTAAATTATGATGAACACAAGCAATATGTAATGGTAATGATGTATTTTCTAATGCTCTATTAAAATGAATTAATGCTTCATCAATTTGATCTTGTTGTGCATAAACAAGACCAATACTATTATGTAATGAGGATTTTATTAATTTATCATTTGGTTTTAAATTTAATGCTTTTTCAAAATATTCTAATGCTTGTTCACTATCATCTTTAGAATATGAACAAAGACCAAGACCACGATAACATTCTAATTTTGATAAAGATTCAGAATTCTTTTTTAATAAATGTTTATAAAATTGTTCAGCTGAATTTGGAGATATTTGACGAAGAAGATTTGCTAATGCTATTGCATTTTCAGTATTTGACCGTTTTGTATCATTAAGGAATGTAAATACTTGAGAAAAATCTTGATTTATTCCTTCATCATATAATGTTAACTGAATAATCCAACAATCATTATTTATATCAAATACAACAGTATTAATTCTAAAAATAGAACCAATAAAAAATAATATTGAATATAAATCATTATCTTCATTTGATGATTTCTTATAATTATTTAAATAATTAATATCAATAAAAGGACGTTGTTTTTGTAAAGAATATTCTGAAGGAATTTTCATTTCAAATAAAACTCGGTAAACTGAATCACTTGGTGGAACACTTTTACGGAGAAATCCTAATGAATCTTGACGATTTTTACTTGCTAATATAAAATTATTCATTGATAATATTTCACCTATAATCAAAGAAAAACAAACACAAAACACATAATTATAAAGAATTTATAATATGAATATATGTAAATAATTATTACCAAGATTTGATTTTATTTTAAAAAGAATTTCTTTTGATAAAGTTTGTCCACGATAAAAAATTTGTTCATTTGTTAATCTTCCATTAATATATCTTCCTGAGTTATTTGAATAAAAATTTTGTTTTTGATTTGATATTGAAACATTTTCAATCATCATTTTAAACATATCTTTTATGAAAAATCTTAATGAAAATAACATTCGAATATCTAATTTTAATAAAGATTGAGTTAACATTCGTCGAATAAAATAATCATCTATAAACCATGTAAAAACATTTTTATTTGGATTATATTCATCATCAAATTCATTTATTAGTTTTAATTCTTTTCGATTTGAATAATAATAATTTTGAATAATATCAATAAAATCATTTTTATTTAATATTGATGATGAATTTAAACAATATTGTTTAATAAATAATTGATATAATAAAAAACGAAGATGATCAGTTGAATTATTATTTGTTTGAACAGCATCAATACGACTATAAACAGTTATTGGAATTAAATCATTTAGATTTGTAGAAATTTTCACGTCCAGTGCCAATTGTTCCAATAAAATTTCACGATCAAAATAAATGCCTTTCATCTTAACAAAAAACAAATTAAATATTTCTTTTTTCGCAATCTGAATATAAATTCAAGTTGAAACCGTTCTTATAGAGGTTATCACTAGCAATATTGAAAACGATCTTTTGTTGTTACAATTTATATCAAAAAATAATATGTTGTAGTGTTTTTTTAATAACTTTTTACAGGAATATCATAGAGACCTGCTGTTTTCACTATTCAAAAGAGAAGATCCGGGGCTAGCGATGTATATCGAAATTAGATTCTTCAGTAATTGACCAATCAGGTGAGTTCTTAATGTAGGTTTTCGAAAATGATATTTTGAAACTGTTTTTTCTTTCGATCTACATAAGACTAGCATCCTTAACTTGTTCCGTTCGAGAATTATAAGACTTTTCCCGAGACTCCTGATTTCTGTCAATTGACATTGGGTCACTCGGAAGAGCAGCTCGAAGGCAAAATCATTTATCATGCTGAGTTGAATGGTGATATTTGTTTTTAGGTTCGAATCGATCTGACTCTGTTATCTCAATATTTCTGAAATTCCACAATCAGTCATCATGTAACGAAGAAGTCGACATTTCCAAAAACATTGGGATAACAGTTTTAGAGCAGTTCGAACCTACAAACAAATATTACCACTTGGCTCAGTATAAAGAATTACATCTTCGAGTTGTTTGTCTACGTCATCATGGGTTGATTGGCTGAAATTGAAAGTCACAGGAAAAGTATTATAACTTTTGAACGGAACAAGCTAGCAATGCTGATCTTGCATAGATCGAAAAGAGAAGAATTTTTACTATCGAGTAATTCTATTAAAAGTTTAAGTTGAAAGAAAAATAACTTTAGAATATCGTTTTTCGAAAATCTTCACGAAGAACTCACTTAATTGGTCAATTGTGACTAATCAACTGTCGATATCGTTCGATGGTCCCGAGTTTTTTCTCTTGAATAATGAAAATCAGAGATCTCTCCGATGTTTCTATCAAAAGTTATACGACAAACAGTAGAGCACATCAGATTTTGCAAAGGATGATAGTTATGGTTACTTTCCTAATTTCGTAACTGACGTCACCATATATTTATTATAAATATCTCTAGATTAAGATTTGCAAGTAACTGACAAAAATTCTTTCTTCTATGAATTCATTTAAACTGTCAAGTTCATCTTTCAATAATAAATAATACAATATAATGGTATTAGAATAATACCGTAAAAGCGGAAGAATTAACTGTCATTATTAGTTAAATCTCGTATTTGTCTTCATTCTCATAATCAACCTGTCTATTTTATATTCAAATGAATACCGAGATCTATGATTAAATCCGAAAAATTATATTTAGAAAGTTCCTTAAGACTACCGAACAGAAACTATCGTAAAATTTCCACAACAAATAATATTAGATATTTGCTAAATGTAGGTCAAACATAGTGAGAGCATGGTAAATTAAAATTTCTGCAAATCATTATATAGCAAATGATACAGACCAAGCAATATTGCTGCAAGCCTCTAGATTTGACTCAAAAGATTCATTTTAATATGAAAAGGATATAGAAATAATATTTATAATTTAGACATTGAACTAGATCAGAAAAATCATTTTGATGTGAAAAGCTGATAGATACAATATGTGTTTTTTAGACTTGGCTTAGATTGAATCGAGTTGGATAAAGAAATTCATTTTCACTAAAAAAGAGAAGATTTGATGGAAATCAATTTCCTCACTCAACCTAATGTAATTCAATCCAAAATTATATACATCATTTCTATATTGTTTTTATGTTAAAACCAACTTCCTGTGCTTAAGTTTCTAAGCATCAAGTATATGTTCATTAAAATTTATTTATAGCCCTTTCATTTGAGTTTTCTACGAATAATAATATAGTATATCATGAACATAGTACCTTTTGACACATGAAACTCCGGTTAGAGTACAACTTTAAATATAGGACTTTTGAATTCAACATCACGAAATCAATTTAAAAGTTATATTTCATTGCAGAAAATATAATCTAACACGATGATAACAAAACTTAATTAAAATATCAGGCAGTATAAACGATTTCTTCAAATGAACAAGTATAAATTGTAATGATAAAGCTTTTTCGCAAAACTCAGATGTTTAATTTAGAAAATATCAAAATACAAATCTCATACTGTTTATTGTTAATGATGAAAAATATCTTCATTTTAATAAGACAACTATGAATTTCCTGAATACTACAATAATTTATTTAAGATCAAATAGAGAATTATGTTAAAAAATCATTATTGAAAGAACTCGAGATGTTCACTACTCAATAACATAACTCAGACAAGTTCATTGCTAAGAATATCGTTTTATGTTCAATGTTAAAAGCGATTTTTCCGACAAAAATTTGTTTCTTTTCATAAGTTTGCATGACTTAAAACAAGGCTATAAAAAAATAAGATTAGTAATTTTTAATTATGGTCGCGTAAATGAAGAAAATTTTTTCTAATCGAAGGATTAATCAATTTTTGAGAAAAACAAAAACTATATTTCTTTTTTTTTTTGTTACCTTTGAATATCGTTTTGTCCAGTGTTTATCAACATTTTCTTTTCTATAATTATTTTTTTTATTGTCTTGAAATATATAAATAGCAATAACTTGTGATAATTCATGAATATGTGATATAATATTAGTAAAATGTTCACTTGAAACAATAAAAAAAATGAAATTGTTTTTATTAATATCGATAATAAATTCTTCACATTTATTAAAATCATTAAAACAACAAACATAATCAATTATTGATCGAAGTTGTTTATCATTCTCATTGAAATGTTCATCAAAACAAATAAGTGTAAATGGTTCAAGATCTTTTTCTCGAAATGATTTTTGTTCAGGACTTATTGAAGATAATTTACTTGTTTTACTAGTTGAAGTATCATTTGTTATTCTTGTATTTGATGATTTATTATTATCATTATTAGTTGCAGGTAATATCGAAAAACTTGATCCACAACCCATTACTAACAAACTGATACGTTTAAATTTTATTCATTTTTTTTATATAAATTTCGCCTTGAAATTTCACAATCGATTGTCAATTCAAACCAGCTCTAAGCAACAAATGCTTCTTTTTTCTTTCTTTATTTTTCTTTTCTTTTTCTTTTGAGAACGATGGAGCCCAAAAAAAGTTTTTGACATTTTTTTCTGTTGATTTAAGTGTTCTTTTTTTACTTTTCTATGACGATGACTACCGTGACTACATCAACACAATTTGTATAACGTGACGAACATTGAAGTAACTTTGTAGGAACGTCAGGTGTATTAATTTGAAAGGAAAAAAAAGTGGGACAGTAATAACGTGAATCTCAATGAGTTCTATGACAACAACAACAAAAAAGAAAAAAAAATATCGAGAAGAGTAAAATGAAGCAAGTTTTTTTTTTTTTTTATTAAAGCATATTATTAAAAGAGAGACTTAATTTTACTCATTTTCTAAATGGAAAACTTCAATTTTGAAACAAATGTCACACACTTCAAATGACATTCTTTTTAAAATTTTATCTTTATGTAAAAGGATGATATTAAAATTTTATATTCGTTTTTCTTTCTTTTTCCGTTCGCATAATATTGTTGCATAGCTCATGTAATTGAATATTAAAAACAAAGATAGTTACTACTTTAATATAATATTGAAAGAAAAAAAAGAATTCTATCATTGTTAAAAACCCGCATACTCATTTCAATCATATTTTCTCGAGAATAATAACACACATAAAATAACTCATTCGTCAAAGTCTTTTACGTCAATTCATTGATGAAATGTCATTAGACACTCGTTTAACATTTTAATCTAGAAATAACAATCAGAGTTAAAAACAAATATACACATAGTCTTTTGTATTTGAATCAGCCATCGAAGGTGTAAATAATAAATCACTCCGATCCGTAAAAACAAAAATATTTTGAGAGGCAACATTTTTGAAAATTTTTGTAACACTCAAGTTAAACAAGAACAATCGTAAGCAGCTGCAGTACGAGACACATAATAGGTTAGATGACTTAATATAACGATCTTATATCTTCAACTTGTATTACAAAGATATAGAATAACATATGGAGATCAAAACGTTCCTTTATTGTCTACGCTCATGAAGATCATGTACAATCTCTATTTTGCTTCGTATTTCATCATAGTTGATCGTATTACTCTCGACAAGATCAGAAAGAAATATGATCCTAACACTAAGTTATTTGAATAGTCATAATATGATCGTATACGTTCGTCACAATCGTTACGTCTTTAATATGATATCAAATCAAACAAAGAAAAATATCTGCATGGACTATTTTTTTTGAACACAAAAAAAAATTAATGAAAATATTGATATAGTTGTGTTCTTAAAAAAGAAGAGAGAACGTTGTTAGGAAGACAGAGGAAGCTGTAAAATCTCGTAGTACTTCGTTATCAAATCGCCATGAAAAATTTTCGAACCATTCTGCAGCAGAGAAGGTCATTGTGACACCAATAGTTATAGATCTCTAGTTTTAAAAATATATTAATTAAAAGAGAGAGGACACGATGTTTCAACGATGATTATGTCTATGGTTCATCGATTAATTAAATCTAATTTCCTTCTAGTATAAATTTTGTTCATTAGTTTAATTAGTCTTGCAGCTACACTTATAAAACATCATTCATGAATTACTCAATTAACTTTCAAATAAGAAACATAAAACAAACATGAATAAGTTTAAACTTTGCTGAGTAACACATTTTGATAAAAAAAATTCATAACGATAGAACTTTCTAGTACTCAACAAGTTTACATTTCAGTCGGAAATCTCGAATAAGAAAGTATAAACTCCTTCGTGTAATACAAAACCTCGGATCGTCAATCATGTCTAAGCGTAAAAACTTTTAGCTCAAAGGTTTTTTTTTAAAGAATAAAATAGTTTTTCAGAATTTAGGAAGTTATTTTTAGGGTATAAAAAAGTCAAGAAATAATGTTAATTTTAGTCTTTTAAGATTTTTCACTTCAAAATAGTGACGAGTTGACATATTTTGATATAAATATCCTAAATTAAAGTTCCAATTTTGCGTTAAATTAAGAGGAGTATTCTATTGCCGGTAGAATTTTATTTGTTATTGTTCGATTCTGCTTAAGAATAAGTAATAATAAAAAAACTCTTTAAACTAAAAGAGAAAAAAATAGAATATGTGCTTGTAACATTTCTTTGAGCAACCTTATTCTATAATATTAATAATAAATTTTAAAATATATTTTTTTGCAATACAAAAAACAAATATTTTTTTAGAACTCTAGAGAGAAAATAATAACACTTAAATATATTCAAAGAATAATATTCATTCATTCTAGCAAAAAATTAATTTAATCAAAGGTATCTAAGACTTCTTCATCGTATAAACAAAATTTTCAAAACAAAAAAATAAAAAACGTAAATAGAAACCTAAACAAAGGAATATTCTTTTCTTAAAATGATAAATATGAAATCTAACCAAATAAATAAATCAATTAAAAACCTTTTTTTTTATCTTCTCTTTATCGAATCTAGGTTAAGAAGTAGATGGCATACATAACTAACGTTGTTATTATAGTCGAAGTAAGATGTCGCTTTAAATTTCTCCTGATTGATTCTTTTAAAAATACAATTCTTTTAAAAAGAATAATTTTAACCGATCGATCTATATCATTAAATTTGTCGTATAAGTTTAAAAACTTATTGTATTTATTAATCGACTTTTCTCGTCTGTATTCTTTTGACATTATATCATTATCATTTGTAATGTTTTATTGGAACCTAATAAAATACATATGAAATACTCAAGCAAATTATTATTCAAATTTGTAATGAACTTCAATTAATATATTTGAATATTAAATTGAATAAAATAATCTCTGGTTTGTTTCAATTATGTTTTGATTAATCTTTTTTTACAACAAAATTGAATTTCTAATATCAATACATATAATAGTAAAGACAAAAAGAAAAAAACAATCATTTGTTCATTTTCGTATTATGAAAGGTAATTTAATTGATTAGTTTTTTTCAAATTAATTTTAATTTAAGTTTCATTAAGATTTATCGGGAATTACAAATTTCACTTTGAACATATGAAACGGAACAATCTGATATAAGTGATCTTTTTTATTTCGCAGTAACAATTTTAACTGATTATGTAAATATAGAAAAAAAAACAGATTGAAATTTTTTTTTTAAACTAATTTAGAGATTTTAAAAAGATGGTTGTTTTTATATTTTTAGTTGTAATTCTATGGAACTATTAATATGTACAACTAGAAATAAAATGTACGCAAAACAATTTATCATCCAAATATTCATCTTAATGACAATGTTTTTTTTTTAATATATACGGAAAAGAACTTTTATTTTAAAAAATTTCTGCTATTTTTATTTTCTTAAGAATCATAGGAAATCCATATAAATTCTAGTTACTATTCTTCTTCAAATCTTTTTTAGTAAGTTAGACTTGTACGAAGACTTGGATCTGGTTGACAGAAGTCTATTTTTCTTACACAACACATGGAAGTTTTATATTAATCTGAAAGGAAGATCTTTATTTCTGTTACCAACAGTAGCCTGCTAGATCGTCTAGATCACAATAACGAATTTGAATATTATCGGAATCTAGTTATTTTTTCGTTTTGACATAATAGAAGAATACTTACATCATTGTCAGTTGAAAATTATTTGTGTACATTTTATATGTATTTATCAACGAAAGAGATTTGTAGAAAAAAAATTGTCTTTTAAAATTAAAATGAGACGATTTTACAAAGACTTAGCCCTCAGACTTGGTAGATTCATATTGTACTGGTCTTATGAATAACCAGCGAACTCATCTTATATTTGTTTAATCGACAGATCCTCAAGTTCTTCGTAAACATATCTAATTCAATTAAAATGCGAACTCGATGTCTTTTATTTCATACAGACTCAGCTCAGCCTTTGCCTCATCTCAAAAGATTTTTAGGAATTTTTATTTGAAATTATTCGGCTTAATCGAAAAAACATTTATATAAAAGTTTTGAAGATTCTTGTGAGAAAAATAATGGATTTCTTTTAGTTATACTTTACTAACACTACGGTTTTTTTTTAATTATTTACCGTTAACATTATGTTTTTCTCTAAGGAATCAACTGAAGATAATCTATTGAATCAAGAAGTTGTTGTAATCATAAGAATTAAAATAAATCCATTTAAACCAAATGGCAGCTGAAACATTGAATAATATTAAATGTATAGTGACGCACCAAAGTTTAGAGCAGTTAGATTTTGGAGTTTTCTTTTCGATAGGAATGATTAGGAAGAATCTGAAAAAAACATTCAAGTAGCTAAAACAATTCTCTATAACGATTTATCCAATAAAACTAACTGGATTAGGATGTCTGAAAAATCAAGATCCGTCCCAAATAAATTTTCTGATGTCCATTTCAAGATTTTTGAAAATAGTTTTATTTGATAGAGCAAAATGAGATATCTCGGCTTCCTTCGTACCATTCTCGCATCGAACTGTACTCAATTTATAGAAGGCCCTAAAACATCAAACACGGCGATATCATTAAAATTTTTAAGAAACCCAAAGAAAAATGCTTTTAGACTCTTCTATAAATTGAATACAGTTCAATGAAGGAAAGTCATAACGAGAGGTGAAGCATTTCATTTTTTTTTTATATCAAATAAAATCATTTTCAAAAAGCTTCTAATCAATTTCAGAAAACTGGTTTCGGACGAATCATGGTTCTCCAGACATCATTATCCAAACAGTTTTATTCGAGAAATCTTGATAGAAAACTATTTTAACTACTCAAATGCTTTTCGTATTAATTTCATAAATTTGGCAAATGAAATTATCTATTTGAAATTTTATTTTTATAATATAAAAAGAAAAGTAATTTTAGATGAAAAAATTAAAAGAAGCACCAGTAATCGTTGAAACATCAGTTGGAAAATTTCTTTTACGAGATTTTCGTCCTCCAATTCAATTACGTACATCACCAAGAAAAAAGAAAAATAAATTAAAAAAAGAAATGAAAAGATTAGATGAAAATACTTTAACATTATTATCAAATAAAAAACAACGAAATAAAAAACGAAAAAGAAAAATAAATAAAATAAAAAAACAATTAAATTTTGATCATAATAATGAAGAACAAGAAAAACATTCAATTTTATTTATTATAACAAATGATGAACAAGAAAATCATTTAAATGATGATGAATTAACAAATAGTAAATATAAGTATGTTTTATTTTATATTTAATTTAAATTCAATTTTATCTTCTTTTTTATTTAGTCTTTGTTTTGTTAATTCAAAAACTCGTCGTGCTTTAATATTTTCTCCTCGATCATCTCGTATAAGTCTTCTTGGTCTTTTTTCATTAACACAAATATTTGGTCCACCTGCATCAATTCATGGTTTTAATATTGAACCATTAAAATCTTATTCAATATATAATCTTTCATCACAATCATTAATGTCTATTGAAACTGCATCATTTTTTTCAAAAAGTTCATTTCATGAAAATCAAATTCTTTCATTTTTTAATGATTATCATATTGAATTAACATTACCAGAAATTTATATTGAATTTATTCAAAAATTAGCAAAATTTCATCATGGTTTATCAGTTTTTTTTATTGAACAACTTGAAATAACATGGATAGAATCAATGAAAGAATTTAGTAATAGTAATCTTTCTAATCAATGGTTATTTAATTATAATGATGATGATGATGATGAACAATTTGAAAATACAGATGCTTTTAAACAATTATGGCCTGGAATGGGAGCTTTCAAAGATAGTTATGTAAGATTTTAATATTCAAAAACTATACTAATTATTCGGAATCTTTTGTTCATAAATTAAAGAGAAAAAAAATTCGTCAGATCTACTTGAATACTTGAGTGCTATTGTTTCATACTAATGCTGCTGAAGTTCTGAGTTTAAAAAAGATCGTTTCTTTTGGTTTTTATTAAAAATCAATGACTAGCAAATTTTCCTTATTGGCACAGCAAAAATGTTGTCAAATACGAACATCACTCTTTATAGAATCGAAAATTTCACGCCTTTATTTGAGAATCTTTATTAAAATTAAATTACATCGATGAGGCATCTTGTTCCGACTGTTAAGAGCCCCCTCCTCCTCCCTCAGAAATGATTTCCCACTTAAAATGGGCTTTTTGAGCTGAGAACTTCAGAGATGAGTGATCCTGGAGAGATACGTCTCTGGTAAAAATTTCAGCCCGATTGGCCTTACGAGACCGGAGTTTCAGCTGATTCATAGGCCATTTTTGGCCTTCAGGAGAATCTGGATAACTTTGTCGCAATACGAGGTATAGAGCTCGGGGTGGTTTCAAATTAAAGCCAATGCCAGTACGCAACTTTTCATCAACCAGAATTTTTAAATTCCGTATTGTTCATTTTTTATGAATATTTTAGTAAGCATGTCTATAAAAAAGCGTAAAAAGCAGCAATCTGACGACAGTAAATTCCACTTTTCTCAGCCCAGGAATCGGTTTTAAAAAAACTGGTTGATGAAAAGTTTCCTCTCATTGAGACCTTTAAAACAAAACAAAAGTATATGTGTTATATCTTGAACCGTGCGTGAGTTATCTCAATTTTTCTGACTGAAAACCATGTTCTGAGAAAAACGAGAAAGAAGTTTTAGAAATGGAGTTTTTCATTCAAATGCACAAAATAAGGGTACATTGATAATATTTAGGTGGAATTTTTGAAAGCAAACAATAGATGGCTTAATCTAGCACTACAGGCCGTACTATATGATATAAGAATGTTTATTCCATGCTGATAGAAGTAAAAAAGTAGTCTTCCCAAAAATTACAAAAACCGCGAAAATCTCTCCGAAAACCGAGTAGTGAGGTGGAAATCTCCTACGAAAGTCTGTAAAAATTTGACCTTTTTTTAAAAATTTATATATATTCTTAAAGAGGAAACTTCGCTGCATCTTCCTATGATAAAAACTCGACTTCGATTATTTTACTAAAAAATGAAATTTCTGAGGGGGCCCCCTTAATCTCCTTAGCGACCATTCTCAATATTAGATGAGGGAAGGTTTTGAAGTGTAATGCGCCGATCAAGTATTTATTTTGCTTATAAGTAAGTTTCAGTGAGACTAGAAAAAGTTTAAAACTGTTCATCCCCACACGATGTCTTTCTTAAGTTTCAATCGCTTTCCTGTATTTTCTACCTGAAGTAAAACATATATAAAAAAAATAAAATAAATGCAACTATGAAATTTCGTATATAGATAGATCTTATATGGTTACTAGAATGTCCTAAAAATTTCAGTCATTGAATATTCAAGAAAAAACCGTATTTGTCACAAGAAAAGTTCAGGATATCGGATGTCTTCAACATGTGAGATATCTCAAGAAGAAAATATTCTCTTGGACTGAGATTTTTAGGACATTCTAATGACGATAAGATTTATCTATGCATAAAATTTTATAATCGTATTTTTTTCATATATGCCTTGTTTGATGCAAAAAAAACTATAGGAAAACGGTGATAATTCAAGAAAGACAGAGTAAAAAGACGAACTTTTTTCGACTTCTTCAAGTCTTACTGAGACTTACTTGGAAATCTTCCGCTTGCAAATGCAAGAAGTATTAAAAATGTCCTATTTAATTTAGCATCATTCAATTATTTATTCAAGTGAAATTCGTTCAACAACCGATGAAATAATTTCTCGTCTTTTAAATAAAACTACTGATGATCCATTAATTGTATTTGTTTGTGGTGCAAAAGATTCTGGCAAATCAACATATTTACGTTACTTAATAAATAAATGTTTATCTCAAACAAATTTTCTTCCAAAAATAACATTTTTAGATTGTGATATAGGTCAAAGTGAATTTACTCCAAGTGGTTCAATATCATTAATAAATAATTTAACAGAACCATTATTTGGTCCATCAGCATCACATTTAAAAAAACCATTAAAATCATTTTATTTTGGTAATATTAAAGTTGACAATGATAAAATTCTTAATTATTTAAATTATGTTAAATTAACTTATGATTATATTAAAAATTATCAACATGATTTATTAGTTGTTAATACAATGGGATGGGGATCAGGTTAAAATTTTCAAAACAAATAAAATCTGAAAAGAATTTTGAAAAATTTTTCTTTATAGATACGGGTCTTGTTATAATGAAAGAATTAATTGATCTTCTTCAACCAACAATTCTAATACAATTACGTTCATCTAGTCCACATTTTCGTCATATAATGCCTGATATTAATCCACAATGGTCAATAAATGCACCTATTTCAAATATTTATCGTCAAACAAATAAAATTTCATTAAATTATTCATATAATAAATATGATTATAATTTATTATTAACACCTGTACGTCAACATAATTATGGAAAATCAAATTTAACACGTCAAGCATGTCTTTGGTCATATTTTTCTCAACTTGAAATAAAACAATTAATTATGAAACCATTAATCGATTATATTGATCATATTGAAATTTTACAATTTGAAAAAATTGGTATTGGATTATTACATCGACAAATTGAACCAAAATATTTATTACAAGTATTAAATGGATCTATTGTGGCTTTATGTAGGATTAGAAATGATATGGTAATAATGTTGTTTTTTATTTTTATCTTTTACTTTATTAAATACTATATTAGTTTACATGGTTGAATGGGAAAAAAAGTGAAAGTTTAGAGTTCGAATCTACTTTATCTCCTTTGAACTTTGGGCAACGATGAAACTACAGCCGGAGTAATGAAAATTATTCTAATTTAATGAATATTTGCTATTCTGAGCCCTTAGTTCATAACTAAGCTATTTTTTATACAACAAAAAAAAAGGATACTTTTAAGTGTTATTTTCAATTAAAGTTTAGACAGAATATTTTATCCTGTAGAATGTAATAAACGAATAAAATTCATTGTATAAGAAACTGTTTCAATAGTTATATTAAGACTAAGAGTATGATAACATTAAAAAGATACAAAATGATATTTACATAATATAAATAATTTTCGAGAAAAATGTTGAGACACTTTTTTTAAGAGACGTTCCACGAGAAAATCAAAAAATTTCACAGATCGAAAAACATGGGGGTCAACCGATTTTGAATTGGACCTCATATGAATTATGGCCTCAATGTGCCATACATGAATCGAAAATATTTCACTCCGGAAACTTTCCTATGATTAGTTAGAGCAGATGCACTGAAGACACCCTAAAAAATAGGGTAAAAAAGTACACAAATTTGATCGACACATTTCTTTCGATTTTTTGGTTGAAAAAGTTTGACTGTTCAAATCAAGTTATGTACCAGTCGATAGAGCTCGAATTGCTCTACAAAACGGTATGTACGATATTCGTCTAACATTTACATTTGAAACCGAAAAAGTTAAAAAATCGCATTTTTTCTGTGAATCAATCTTTGTCAATTTTGCAGTATTTTGGCCAAATACCTAGGTCAGAAATCGATTGCCAAAAATATTTTTACATCATCTTGTAGCCCATTCAATTCTGCATCGAACCATGTATCGGACATTATTTCAAAACGAGCAGCCGGTGCAAACTTTAAACCTGAATAGTGGCTGCTGACACTATATTTTAATTCTCTGGCATGCAAGTACATATTTATATACTTGAGATTTTTCTTGACAGCTTTGTAGTTTTTCGCTTGAATCAAGTATCACTGGATAGCGCTCAATTTTCTCTACAAAAGTGTATGTGAAGCAATTTGTTATGATGAATATGTAAAGCAGAATATTGCCTTATAAGTTATATTGCAGTAAATGTAAGAAGCAACCCTTACAAGAAGGCAGTCGATTTGAGTTCCATCAACAAGCAATGGAGAAGTGTCATTTTATGCCATAAATTTTCTCTCGTATAACTCATCGTGGGTCCCTCTATCTAATTTCGTAAAAAAGTCCCGGGAAAATATTAAAAA
>CAJNSZ010000090.1:14580-29645 GCA_905329745.1 Rotaria sp. Silwood2 | reverse complement strand
GGGGGGTAGCGCCACGGAGACTCTTGTACTCCCCCTCAGGTCATAGTCAAATTTTTTGAAGTTTTTCTACTATTTTTGATAAAATATAGGAATTATAGGAATAGTCATTAAAATATAGGACAAAATATAGAATTCTTCAAAAATATAGGAATTATAGGATTTATAGGATGAATCGGACCCCAGTGCGTAAGTGTTCTGTGTTTATCATCCTTCATCCAGTAACAATGAACTTTCACTATAATAGGCTGAATACTATACATTCACAGAAAACGATGATGCTATTGAATAGTCAACTATGTACCGCTACCAATCTTATTATACCATTGAAGCGCATCTTTTGCTGCCAATACCCACGTGACGTCAGTAGACACAGTACTTTCACAGAGAAAATGCAAACCAATCTTATGTACATCTAATGTAACTTTTACTAATCGTTTGATGAGTTTTAATGTCGAACATAATGCGATATATGTCATAAATTGTAAATGAAAAAAAAAGGACTGAACGATAAGATTAAAAATGAAAAACATGTGTGTGCAGCTGAATCTGTAGTCGAAGCTGGACTTAATAATAACTAAATTCTGACCAGCTCGACATTTTTGTCATAAAGAAATCAATAGTTCAGATGTGAAAGTATGAAAAGTTTGAGAATTCTAATATTTGTAAATGTACACTATGATAAATGATTTAAAGAAAACGAAATCGAACAGTTTTCTATGCTAAATTTGAATAATTTATTATAATAGTATTGTTATTATGAATGACATCTAAAAGAAAAAATATTGCTTATTTATTTTTAGTTATGTCACACATCAAATTCATTTCCAGGATTAATTGATGAACGAGCAAATGTTGAATGTCTTGGATTTGGTAAAAAGTCTTCTTTTTTTTTTTTTTTATTCGGATATTAAGAATTTAAAATCTCTTTTTCTCTTAGGATTTATTCGTTCAATTGATATGACTCGTCATGAAATTCATGTAATAATACCTGATCGTAGTATACCAAAAACAATGATCAATGCACTTATTAAAGGATATGATGATTGTCCTGATGAATTTTATTTTATGTCTATTGATCGAGTATAGATTTTCTATTATTCTTAATCTTAATATTATTTTTCTTTTTATTTCTAGTGGCGTGGTTATATGCCACCGTATGTAACTGGAATATTCAATTCTACAATGTGATTCATATAGAATTTATTTGTAAAATCAAACTAGAAGAAGATATCAAACAAAAAGAGATACTAACATTCATAGTGGATTTGTAAATTGAAATAAAAAAAAAAACTGTTAATATGTCACAAAAAAAAGCAAAAGAATTTTTTTTCTAATTGTCTTCATCATCAGAATTATCGGTTTGACGTGTAGATCTAAATCGATTTTCTCCATATTCATTTGTTGTACGTGGTAAAGAATTGTGATTAAGTTGATCATTTGAACGAGGCGTTTGATCTGCAAGATCATCGAGACCAACAAGAGGATCAACACTATTAATTTCATTTTCATGTTTAATTTGATCTTGTCGAGTACGATAAATTGTAGGTGGAGGTGAAGGACTATTTGAAGATGAACCTAATTTTAATTCATTACCTGGATCTAATCCTCGAAATATTTTTCTATAATGTGCATCATTATCATCCATACTTTGAAATGAAGGAGATCTTTCTTTATTTTTATTATCATCATCATTAATTTGTTGTTGTCTTTCTGAAATTTTTATTTCTTCTTCCTGATCAGATCTTGAAGAATCGATTGTTCGATTTTTTGGTGTCCCTAAAACAGCGCGTATTTTATTGTTGTTGTTATTATTATTATTATTCGTGCTGTTTCATATTGAAAAATTTTTTTAATGATAAAATATATATTCTTGACAGATTTTGACGCAACATTAATTGAAAAAAATTCTCATGAATATCTTGATGAATTATGTTCAGATAAAATATTTATAAATAAAATTCAATTAAAATATGAAAAAGATCATTTATGGTTTAAACGAATGGATGAATTTTATAAAAAAATTCATCAATTAAATATAACACCTGAACAAATTTTAAAACAATATGAAAATATATCATTTGTTCAAGGTGCTATAGATTTTATTAAAAAAATTCATTGTTTAGGATGGTTTTTAACAATTATATCAGATGGATATGATGAAGTTATATATAATGTTTTACAAAGAAATAATTTAATATATTGTTTTAATCAAATCGTATGTAATCCAAATATTTGGATGAAAAATAAAAGATTAAAAATTAAAAATTATGCAAAAGATAAAATTAAAATAAAACAATTTCATTGTCAATATGGATGCCCACCAAATCTGTGTAAAGGTACTTTGTTTTTTTTTTGTTTATAAAAGATTTTCTCCAATAGTTTATTTGAAAAAATAACGGTGAGTTAAATGATTATTTGGTCAGCAACTGTATTTTCATATAATAAAGAAACTTTTGCAAATAAGAAAAATATATTCAACATTTTCACCTGCAGTAAAATGTCTATATCCAGAAGTCGCACAAGAGTTTCAAGATTAGCAAGAAGTCAAAGTCTTCTAGAGGTGGTAAATAATTCAAAAAATCTTGGTAGTTTTATTCAGTTAATGATGAATACTTTTCAATTATTAAGTGATTGTATACTCTATCACTTTCGCGTCGTCTGCATCTCTCTATAATAAGTATTTCCTTATATTGGACCTTCTATAGTCTGCCCAAGCAAATTTTGCTGGAAAAATAAACTTCTCAAATATGAGTACCTCTTTATTCTAAACGGTGGGCACTTATTTCAGACCTTATAAGCCGTAACTACCTCCGCAATGTGAGTAACATATGTTATATTGCTCAAATGTAGAACAAGGAAAATGATGTTATATGTATTACGGTATGATAAACAATCATGAGACACATAGGAAAACTTTAAAAGTATTTTCGTTCCAATTGACATTTGAATAAGTTATCCAATTTTTAATATGTATTCGAATTCTGATCTTAAACTTCACGTGTATAGAGAACTCAAATAGGTTATCTTCCGTAGCAAGAATCAAAGTTTTGAATAAAGCTTCTTCAAAATATGAGACTTTAAAGACATAGATCCTCTTCCATGGATAGTGTATTCAACATGTATGGAAAATCTTGATATCTCGAAAAGACTTTGTTCAAAACTTCTATGGAAATTACTCTAGTTGAGTTCTCTATATGCACAAAGTTTCAGATCAAATTCCGATAGCTTAGTTAAATCCTTTTAGAGTTTTTATTAGAGAACACTATTTAATGTCTATAGAC
This sequence comes from Rotaria sp. Silwood2, assembly GCA_905329745.1. Lineage (NCBI taxonomy): Eukaryota > Metazoa > Rotifera > Eurotatoria > Philodinida > Philodinidae > Rotaria > Rotaria sp. Silwood2. The sequence goes on along the minus strand of CAJNSZ010000090.1, from coordinate 26,364 downwards.
AAAAGAAATTATTGAAATCAGAAGAGATACACGGTAAGTCCATATTCAAAATTAGCACAAAATTCTATTCCTCATTCGTATCTTTGATGACTCTTCGGAACTAAATAGTTTCTAGAGGAGCAAACATTTTTGTCTACAAACTTTTCGATCGTCCGTTGTAATTGGGACGAGCATTTCTATTAGTTTTTAAATTAGTTTTATGAAAACTTATTTCTGATAAATTTGAAAGAAAGAATTATTCAAAGTTCTAAAATGTAATCTTAAATATAAATTTAGGTCAAATAATCGATGAAATTCGTTCAAAAAATGTTGATTCAAATACTCGAATGATTTATTGTGGTGATGGTAAAAATGATTATTGTTCATGTATTCATAGTAGAAAAAATGATATTATATTTGTTCGAAAAGGTTTTCCACTTGAAAAAATTCTTGAAAATAATTCTTATTCAATTAAATCAAAAATATTCTATTTTAATACATTTAATGATATTGAAAAATATTTAAATGAAATGAATATTAATTTAAATGTTTAATTTACCTTTATCATCTAATTCTTTTAATTGAATTTCAAATGTTTTTTCAGCACGAGAATTTGATTCATTTCGAATAAGACTTTCATTACATAGAAATGTTGTTTCATCGCCAGTTTTAACATTAATTAAAACAATCTTTAAAATAAAAATCAAAAATCATTTTTATTTAATAAAAAAAATTTTCTAAAGAAAAAAAAAACCTTTTCAAGTTTCCATGTTTTTGCTGTACTATGAGAATTAATATAACCAATTGTTAATTTCTTTGGTTGTTCATTAATATCTTGTATCAAATCAAGTTCAAATTCTTGTTTTTCACCTGAATCAAATGCTGGACATGGATGTAATTGATCAGTTTTATCTATTATATTTGTTTCTTTAGTTTGATCATTAAGACGTAAAAACATTTGACTATCTTGAATTGGATTAAATTCTCCATCATCATTATCTGATGGATAAATTATAACACGATAACGAGTTTTATTTTCTGAAAATAAAAAATAAAAAAAAAAAAGTTTTCAAATTGAAAAATAATAGACAAATGATTGAATTAACCTCTATTAGTAATATCATTACGAGGAGTTGTTTTTTCACTTTGATTTGATTGATTATCTACTGAATTTCGACGTGCTGAATTAACTTTATCTTGTGATTGTTTTGAGGAATTAGATGATCTTCTTGAACGAGAAGATGTTTTGACTGTTGGTTCAATTTTTAAAGACTCTTCATGATTTTTATCATTTGAATGTGGTATTGAACTACTTATATAAATTTTTCTTTTTTGTACAACTTTTGGAGATTGTTTATGGTCTTTGTCAATCGAAGATGATCTTGAACTACTTGAAGAAGATTTTCGTTTTAGTTCCATTTTTTGAGCTTGTTGATGTTTTTTGCCATTTGAAAATGAACTTGAACTACTTGCAGAACTTCTTCGTTTTGGTTTATCTCGAAGAACATTCTATTGAAATGAAAAAAGAAAAGAATTTTCGCGCTAAAGTACTCTGTAACTATTATGTGACGAGATTAAAGACGTGGGGAACAAAGTTTTTTTGGTTCCAGTCCCGGTCATAGTCACGGGAAATCTAGTGTAACCCTGATCTCGGTCTAGAGAAAACTATTCCAAAAGTCATTCGTATCACATCCAAAATAATTCTTTAATAACTGTTTTTTTTTCAGGTTATTTGGTGGACGACTAGCACTCTTTGAACAATCTTTTTCAATTATGTCCTCATTTAAATGACTTATAAAACGATTTGCTTAAAACCATAGAATGTTTTACTATCAACTTAAGTTCCGGTCTCGTTAAATTTTTGTCTCGTGGTCCTAAGATTTCTTATTAAATTTGTAGGACGATGCAGACATGGAAATTTTCACATGGGATAAAAGAAAATTGAAGTCTTAAGCAAAAAGTACATTGTGAAGATAAAATATTTTGTATTTTACAGATCTTTATTCGTGGTGCAACTTTTACAGACTCGACTGAATTTCTTCAATTGACTTACATCTCAGTTTGGGATGAAAAGAAAATCCTGATTGAATTCTGTTATAATCAGAGATGCATAGAAAGTGATTTTGATTTTAATCTCAATTTCGTATTCAAAGATGAAAAGTTATTAGAGTTAGAACTACATCTAACATCTGAATAGGCGTAAAGTTTGCCATGTATCGTTCTATTTTATTTAATATCCTGTTTGATCATTCTCTCATAATTAAAAAAATGCATGGACTCGGAAAAATTGGTTTCACTTATAAATCAATTGCCATTTCCGGTAAAACCCTTTATACTGATTAACACTCGACTTTAATAAAATATTGAAAAAAAACGTACCTGAGAAAGTTGAAGGGTTTTTTCTTGTGACGGACGAATCCATTGGTTACATGGAAATGTTAAATGAGATTGAGTTTCTGGATCAATGACTTCAATCTAAATAAAATAAATATATAATTATATATAATCAGTGTTTTAGCCAGCGTGGCATTCGAGAAAGTAACGTTCCTGTAAAGAGTACAATTCGCTCTTCTAGACTTTGTAGTTACTACACGACATATAATGTGTCTATACTCCCTCAAAAGTAGGTGTTGATTCTTTCAGAGTTTTAAATCGGATTTTCCAAAGAGAAAAATTTGGATAAAACACGAAATACAGCAAATCTTTTTTTTTTTGGAATGTTTTACATACATAATCAAGATACCATTGATAATCTTCATATTCGTCTTCGTCTTCGTCTTCTGTGGTATGAATTTTTAATCGAATTTGTTCTGGTTTTCCAATATTTTTAAATTCAGTTGAAACTGAATATTGTCTAGATGATTCTGATTTTTTTGTTAATTCTTTCATGTTAATTTCATGAATTTCAGTTTCATTTTCTTTATTATTTGTTAAAAATGAAAATTGTAATAAACTATTTTGTGGTAAAGAATTTTTTTGTTTTCGAATATTTTCTTTTGAACTATTTGATGTATAAAATATAATTTGCCAAGTTTTTTTTGTTGATTCTTTTCTTGCACTCGCTGATATTCGTCGATGTACCTAAAAGATTTAGAACAATCGAATATAAACAATTTTCATTGTATAATTAAACAGATATAATGAAGAACACTGTTAATATTTTGAAAGTTCATAACTGGTAAAGAACAACAATTCATTACTTAATCACAAAAAATACAAAACAAAATTTTATATTTTCTACGCAAAGGCTGGTAAAAATAAATTATGTTTTCATTAAGGAAAATATAATTTAATGTGAATTGCTCGATTTTGCTTATACCTGTTTAAGCTACTAGAGATGTTATGATAAGCTAACACTGAAATCTGTAAACAGTTGATCAATCTAGAGTAATGGTCGGTTATTTATATCATTCAAGCCTTCTTTTATTTAGAGTGATTGATACGATTAAAATGACAATAGAGAATGTATATTAAAGTCATTTTAAAAATTATTCATTATAAAAAATAAACTAATTGGCATATTGAGTAATCATATTTTTTTACATACTGAATAATTATTTTTATAATAATGAAATAAAGTAGTTCATCTTAAAATTATTTTGGAAAAGAAATTCATTATACATGAAACTATTTCAAGACTAATTTCAATATGAAAACAAAATGTCTTTAAAATAATTTTTAATCTCTTGAATTTTTTCGGAATTATAATAAAATAATAAAACCTAACCTTTGGTGTAGAATCATTTGATTTAGATTTTCGTTCCCTAATATGTGAACTTCTATGACTTGTATCAGTTGAAGATCCATCTCTCACTGATCGTTTTTGCCTATCTGAATCATCAAAATCTTCTGAATAATTTTCATCTAAATAAATTAATCATTATTGAAGTTAAATAATAATGTATATAGATGTATAAATGATATTTACTTGAATTAGATGCACGCCGGGATAGTTTTCTTTCAGATAAATTGCGTATTTTTTTATTATCGGCACCTTTATATCTAATAGGTATTTTTACAGAAGTTTCTTTCATTTTTGGTTCATCCGAAACAGGTAATGAAATCGTTATTGGTAGTTTATTTTCATCATCTCTTTCTTTTGGTGATTGAGCATATTTTTTTAAACGTGCTTGTTTCTCATAAAGACATCTTAATAGAAACAAAGAAAAAAAGGTCATATAATAAATAATTTCTTTATTTAAAACGTACCTAATACATGGTTTTGATCCATGTACTGATTTAATTGCAAAATGTCCTCGATCACCACCTAATTTAACACCATGACGATGTTTATATTCACAACATGTTGAAATTCGACTATCAATTAAACCTTTAACATATAATGATAAACCAAATGGATAATCTGAATGACGACGAGATTCAAATGTAAATAGAGCTAAATTAATATTAAAATGAATGTCGAAAGTAGACGAAAAAAAAGAATATAATACTAAACCTCCAGGCTTAAGATAATTTTTATAAACAATTAAATTTTCTCCTCCACAATGTTGTTGCATAACTATTATTTCATCAATTTGTTCAAATACTAAATGATCATAATCAACTTTTGTATGTGGACCATAATAAACCATTGTTATTTGACACGGAGATGATGTACATGAATCGATATATTTATTTGGTAAATGAGGTCGTTGCTTGATTGACAAAAGACAAAAAAAAAACGAAGAATTTACTCCTCATATTTCTATAAAAAAAAAGTATTTTACTGCTGACGATGATCGATTTACATTTGACGATTTTAGTCGTTGAAAAGAACGACGACGACGGCGAAGACGACGATTAGGATTTTTAGATGGATATTTTACACAATAATCATCACTAGAGTGAGCCGATTGTAACCGAGAAATACGAACATGTTCATTGTGCTTTAAAATAAATGAATTAGTTGAAATTTATATTAAAAGACAAAAAATAAATAAAAGATAAACCATTTCATTTTGCTGATTAGCGCTTTTTGGTCGTATTTGTGTACAAGATGAATCAATTGATAGTAGAGCCATATCAGTTGAATTCGTCATTAATCCAGATATGTTTCCACCACGTTTTTTCGATTCCTAAGAAAAAATTTTTTCTAATATAAAATTTTTTTTAAAATTTTTACTTTAATATTATTCACTAAAGCTGCTTTTGCTATCATTTCATATTGACGTTTCGCTTCAGCTTGTCGTGTTCGTTCCATATCAACAGCTCTATATATTTTCAATTGAGAAAAAATATTTCAAATCTTTTTTTGTTTCTGTCTTATTACCTATTTACAATATTTTCAGCAAGCATATGTCGAACATGTTTTACATGTTCACGTTGTACTAATCTTGATCGATATTCACCCTCGGATATAATCTCTCCTCGACCAGAAATCTAAATAAAAATATAATTTTTTCATAGTAATAAAGTTTAAGATACAAAATTATCAATTTACTAATCCAGCATGTCTTAAATGAGACCGAATACGTTCGTTACTAAAGAAACTTTGTAAATTTGGATCAGCTAGAGAATTATATGTAGCTAATGAACTGAATAATAAACAAAATGAAAATTTTGAAAAATAAATAATAGATAATTGATACCTTGGATCTAGATGGCTCATTCTTTGAGAAAAAGAATGATGTCAGGAAGTTGATAGTCAAACAAAATCACACAAGTCTCTCAATTGGTAGTTACTTTCTACAAATTTTAAACAAATATACACATACGCCATTAATCTAAACTGATTGAACTAGTCGTCTAACAACTGTCATTTGTTTATTATTAATTCTATTAAAATTAAATTAAGATTTTCTCTTTTTGTCTATAATTATTTTTATCATTCTCATAATATTAATTTTGTTGTAATTGTTTTAATTTAAGGTTTATGAATGTGGCTCCATCTTCAAGTGAAATCGTCCGACTAAATATTGCTAAAAATTTACGTTCTTTTCGATTTCTGTTCATGTTCAATATTATCGCCATCAGAACTAGTTTTCTCATATTGTACAATCACGAAAGAACACATATTCTGACAATCTTCCTAGTGTATGTACTAAACTAAGGAATACTTGTTATCAGTATAGCACAGGAAATTGCGTGTAATTTACGGGTTTTTTTTGCACTGATCTACAAAACTTTTTTAACTGTTCAGTCTACTATCTTGTTGGAAAATTTTCGATATATTCTCTGCTGATAATTGACCCAATACTTGAGTACCTGGAAATCAATGCATTCACTAGGGTTCTTAATTTATTATATATATGCAAATTTTCAGCACATTTTGACTGAACTTTTTCCTAAGTCGTTCATTGACAAGAGGTTTTTCACGATTTCAAAAGAACAAAATTGTTCACGAAAACTTTGAAGAATCTCATATAGGAAAATCTTGTCGGAATTATTTTTTTCGGATTTTTTATTTTATCAAAATATTTAGGCAATCAAAAAAATTGCAAAAATACTTCCGAAAATATTATCATACGGAGAAAGATTGATGTATTAAAAAATGACTAAAGTATGTTGGACTTTCATGATTTATTTGAGATCCATAGGCAAATCATCACATCTCCTTTCGATGTTATTACGAGTATTATATTCGAAACTAATCTATTTTATCAGTAATCACCTATTGTTTATTCAATATTTCTCTCTCTCTCTCTTTCTCAAGTCATACCTGAACAATTTAACCGGAGAAACAAATTGATTGATCTTCTAGTAGCAAAATATTAACTATAATCAATCAACGATTATTTTATTCTTTATTTTTGTCTTTACTACTCAGGATGAAAGATGATGATGGATGATATGATCTCTTTCTTTGTCTAATTTTCCATATAAAAGAATATGCATGTAGAAGTAAATCCTTTAGAAGAAAAGCCAACTTTAATCGAATAATCATTCTATAGAATATATTTATTAAACAGTTTAAATAATGGTTTCATTCATTTCTACTCTCTCACTTATAATATTTGTATTAATTAATAATTGCTATAATTTGCTGTTGGTTGAGGAACAAAGTTCACATTCAACATCTTCATCAATAAATGATGATTTAACTATAGAATGTGGATTTCACTTGTTAGTAAGTTTGCGTTGCTTTTTATATTTTATTCAAATAAAATTCTATTCTATTTTACGTAGTTGGTACCTGATGATGAAACACCTGTGTGTGTTACCAAATATAGAAATAAAATAAATCGATTATCAGATTAACATATGGGATATAAAATGTCAACTTTTACTGATAACCTATCAAAAGGAAATGATTTTCGACCATCAAGCACATTTGATAAATTTTCCGATTAAGAATCATTATGACTTATTATTTACTATAATTGTACCAATGACTCAAGTTAGTGAAGTCAAATCACAAAGTTTTAGAATTGAATTTAAAAGTGGAAATAGAACAGAACTGAAAAGAAAACTAATTAAATGAGTGTATTAACATCATTAGGTGTGACTCCCGAATTTTATACATCAAAATTATTAATTGTAACATCCATAGAAAAACATATTGATCTTCTTAAAGAAGCAAAACGACCAAAGAAATATATAAAAATAAAAAAAAAATGACAATATCGCAGTCAAAAATAACAACGACAAAAGAATCGACAGTTTGATCAAAAGAAGATAAAAACAAAATCAACTGTTTCAACAATTGCATTTTATCAAGAAGCATTAATTAAAATAGTCAAATATTCCAAATGACGTTATGATGATACTGGATGAAAATAATGATATGGATGTTACTAATCTGCCAGATTAATCATTTCAAACTACTATAAACAATGAAAAAGAACACAAATCGCTTAAACAAGATTCAACACATCATCTCTATCCTCTTTCCACACTTTTTATTCGTGCGTTTTTGATAGCAAACACAATCCCCTTTGTAAGTTCTTTTCGAAATGAAATAACATCAGCGAAAAAAAAAATATTCTTATCAATATCTAAATTTTCTTTTGAATAAGAATTGTTAGTATTCATTTTACATAAAGAATCATCATTCACTGGAGAGAAAGAGTTCGATCACTGAAATGAAAGTTCATTTTAATGAACATTATCAACATTATTCTCATCTATTCATTCATCTTTGAACAAGATCATGTAAAATAACAAACTATCTCTTTTTTTAATATTATTATGTATTTATGAATTTTCCTAAATTTCATTTTAACAATTATTTTTCTTTATGATTAATTTATTTTTTCTGAAATTCAATAATAAACATTTTTTTTTCTTGTTAATCGTTTCATGGCTTTTTTCCTTTCTTTGCTTAGTCAATAAAAATATCAATAATTAAAGAAAATAGGAAAAAAACATATCTAAGCAAATTTATAAATTTTATAAACAAATTAAATATCATTTTAAATATAAACCCAATTCCAATAAAATATTTATTTTAAATAGGTGAATATTCAACATGTCAAATTTGTTTATGTTCGTTTTGTTTTAGACGCATTGAACATTGGTTATTATATGAATTCGATCAGCTGCCATAATAGCTAGTACAATAGCAACAACTTGAAGTACAAGTGCCGCTTCAAATACCATCGAACTTCGTCCATTTAAATGAATTCCATGTGAAGCTTCGACTATTGTACTTAATTGAAAAAGAAAAGCAATAAATATTAATAATGGAGTAATATAACATGTTATTGAAGATTTTGATGGTAAAGAAATAAACGCAGTAAATAAACAGAAAAAACAAGCAACTAATTGAATAAATACACCGACAATAGCCAATGGAGCGGCATTAAAAAATCGTTTAACAAATATCGGTGGTGAATATGTCTCATTATTTATGCTTTCATATTGATTTTTTATACATTGAGAAGTACCACATGTTTGAAATAAACCAACACCGTATGAGCCAATAATTGACCCTAAAAAATAAGAAAACTTTTTTCTTGTATTTATTTCATAATTGATCGCTTACATTCAGCAGTAGATATGCTATATAGTGACATGATTACACTTGTTAAACAAAATAAACCAGCAATAATAAGGAGAGCACAGATTTTTTTATCGACCATTTTAATCAATATTTGACCAAAAGTATTTTAACTGGATTATTTTTACGATGAGTTCTATAATGTACATGTACATAAATTTGTAAGCAAACGAAATAATGTTAAGACTCACGTTTTTCTTTCGATGTTTTATGCGATTTAAGTTAAATAAGAATTAAAATAATATTCCGAGAAAGACGAAATTTTATGAGTCAATGATTAGGTAATAAGCGAGACAAACACAAGAAAAATAATTGTCATATAAATTCATTCATAGAATAAGATTTAGGTTCATTAAATACTTTCTCGTCGTGTCAATCAATATAAGTTGAATAGGGTTACAAGATCTTTCAACTTTATCACTTACTTGTTTCTATGTTTTGATACTTCATATTCACTGGGAAATAAAGAGAGCCTTCTGGCACCATCTGTAAGATTAATTTTTATTCATTTTATTTAGCATAATTATATATTCTGATTATATGCATATGATGAATTTTTTTCTTGAAACTATCTATCTTTGATTATTAATGGTGATAATACAATGATAGTTTTTTGAATAATTCAAGTAATATTGATGTTTAATAGCAGTTTAATTGGCACTATCGATGTTTCATTTTTAATCATTCATCAAGAAAATATACACCTTCATTGTTTAGGTTGATGTAAATGTTACAGATGACGAAAAAGCGATAGTTCCAGCGAATATATTTCTATCATTACCATTGAAAAATAAATGTGAATAAATTGTTGAAAATGTTATCCATAAAATAAGGGAGCAAACAAGACAAAAAACGACCTATTCAATGTCTTGTCTCCTTTTATGTTGCCGTTTATATGTCATACTCGAAAATGTGTACATATAGTTAGAAAAGATAATAAACAGATCATAAAGTTTTAAGCTGAAAATAGCGTCACATATGCGACATATGTTACATGGACTCATAATGGTTTCATTATGACGAGTTCCAATTTTTTTGTGATCAGACCTAACTAAACAAAAACAAAAGAAAACTAAATCGAAGACAATCAGAGAAAAATTTAGCAAACGAAAAGAAGCGACAGAGAGTGTACGTCAAAAATACAATAAAGTAGAAAACGAGAAATTCATGAGGAGAAAAAGAGAAAGACATAACATTCTTTTTTCTTTGTATAGAACTATTTTGCTTCAGTAAACTATACCCATTCAAAAAAAATGACTCATACTTGTCTATAAATTGTTTCATACGACTACTAAAAAATATTTGGTTTAGGTGATCATTTTCTCTTTCATGAAAATTATCCCAAAGAAAAATATCATTCTATGGAGGTTAAAATCAAGATTTATCTTGTGCATTCATTTTATTCTTCTTTAAGTGTAGTGTTCAATATAGATATGCAGAGAATGTTCACTGGTGATACTGTAGAGATTACGAAACAAAAAAGAATCTTTTGATGATAAATCAACTTTTCTACTTTCTTGGAGAAACGCCATAAAATCAACGAAAGATCGAGATATCCCTTTAAAAATTTACATTTCTCAATTTACCATGTTCCTTCGAACCAGTAATATCAAAAAAACTCGACACTCAAATTTTTTGAGCCCGTTGAATGAGTTGATTAGAAGTTGGTCAGTATCGATTTATGAACACTTCATGAATTATAGTTATTCATATTATCATCTCACAATGCAGCAGCCTTCAGTGATGAAATGTGCGCATGATCTTTTGCTTTGGACTTACTACGTAAAGAAGAAATTGCTGGTATAGTTCAATGGAATTGTCGATTCTTCGCCTCGAAACTTCGAATGAGATTCTAAAACATTCTCATATCTGATGTGAAAATATGAAAAATCGTATAAATTTCTGATAATAATACTTGAAAATGTAAAATTTAATTTTGTAAAATTAAAAATCTTCTGAATTTAATCATAGTCAAATTGTTGAAAACTGTTTCGAAAAGTGGATTTGATCTGCAATATGATCTATTTATTCTCTTTCGTTACAAAATCAGACAATTTGTAGGTTAAGAACAAATTTTCACTGTACAGCACTTTGAAAATGTGTTATGATCTTGAGAAAAAACCTTTATATGAATGAAATAATGTTACTCTTCTTCATTTTCTAGACGATTTATGCTTCAAAATATGTGTAGTGTTTGATTGACACTTTCCATTTGCAAAATTTGAAAACTTTCATAATGTATTTCTTTATAATATTCTCTCATGTTGTAAAAAAATGCTTAAAATTAAATTCAATCCTAAAATACATATGAAATGACTCGATACGTATTTGAACTCTCCATAAATACTCAAGTTTCGATAAAGTTCTGCTCGGATTTTGCTCAATGCTTGGAAAATTCTATATACGTCACTCATATGAATAGAATTAAATTATCGTTTGCTGCAATATCAAAAGGTCAACGACACATTTGGCACAGTTTTGTGGAGGATGTGTCTTTCTTGTTTGAGTATATACTTCAATATTCATTGAAGATCATGTTTCACGATAGAATCAACATTAATTTTCACACATATCAGTGTTGCATTTATTTAAATAGTACATATCCTTATGTTAGTAAACTTTGATTGATATTTCTTATGTCTTAGTTTTTCTTCCACATCATTTGACATATACTTATGTGTACAATCAATTTGATTTCACTAGTTTATTAAATATTGATCGACAATATTTACTTACTGAAAATGATCAAAGATATTTTTTTATTCTCAAAAGACAAAACAAACATTTGACAACTATTAGATGAAGGTATCATATTATAAATAAACAAATAGTTTTGCATTATATATTTTTAATTAGGAAGAGAAAAA
>CAJNSZ010000090.1:0-14480 GCA_905329745.1 Rotaria sp. Silwood2 | reverse complement strand
TGTGTGGAAGTTGAATGGTAAAAATGTATCGGATGGTGTCATTGTAATTCTGGGTATTATAATTCGGCTTCCTTTGTTTGATCCTGTTGCGATTTCACAATCAATCGGATGATTTTGTAACCGTCGTACGATGAGTCGAATTCCGTTGCATAAACCTTGCTTTACGTCGAGGTTGCGAAGAAGCATTACTATTGCACCAATCTTTAATTTAAGTTTATGAGCTAGCATTCCTGATGGTGAAAATTCTAGAATCCTTAATCTTTGACCCGGCACAGAGAAACAGACAGACAGACACTGAACATTATATATAGATTTTAATCACATCTCCATTACGTAGCAGCGGATGACTAAAGAACAGAAATCCTCTCTAAAAACATCCTTGAAAAAAGTACGATAACGAATTTCTGTTACAACCATACTAGAGTGCATGAGATATTTTGGTAATTTTCTCCATTAATTTTTAGTCTATAGAGCTGAAACTTTCAAGATAGATTGAGTAATCAAAGATGTATCTGTGGTATAAGAATGAGACGGAACGATAATGGTAGAGAGAAACAATCGAAAAAATAAGGTGTACCACTTATTTTGACCAGGGGGATATACGTTCACACGAAATAGCACAAATAAATGTTGATGTATTAAGAATTAAAAAAAAAGAGAAATATGACAGTTTTGTTTAACATATAGTGATGTCATAATATAAAATAGAAATAATAATTACATCCAAAGACGAAACCTTGATATGTGAACATCAAATCGACTATTTGGAAAGCGAGTTTGGACCATTAAACGATAAGGTTTGACTTTTTTAGAAGAAATATTGCCATAAATATCGAGAAAGACAAATTGTTTTAATTGTTCAACTAATTGAGAAAGATCTTGTTCAAAAATAGTTGCATGTTCATCTAAATAACAAGAATTTATTTTTTCTTCTATAGATATATTTGAATTACATACTGATAGATTGGACTCCCTCTAAATATTGACTCCATCGTCTGATGAAAGTCCCATGCAATTGTTTAGATTCAATGTTTGGTCGGACTTAAAGAAATAAGAGAAAAATAGAATAAATCTTTTCAATTCTCAATGTTTTTCTTTTCTTTTATTTAAGTAAATATGATTAGAAAAGATTCTGCTCAGCTTTGTTATAAAATCATCCAAAAAATAAAACAATTATATTTAATAAATGTTTATAAAAGTCATTGGATGTATTTTCATAGTTCTTTCATTAAAATTTCAATTATTTTGCTAATAAATTAAAACAATCCAAAATAAAATAAAATTTTTATTTTATTTTTGACACGTTAAATTTATATTATTATTGAGTGTATTTGTATTGCCAATCAAACATAGACAGTGTGATGGTAGCTGAAATGTTTCAGTCTTCCCTCTTAGCTCTAATAGCTGGAAGCAAATACAAACGATTAATAAGTACACACCAAGGGGCAATAGTTCCTTTCCATTTTAGCTGCTAAAATTTAAGATCAATCGATGCATATCTACTCCTCACACTCTTCTACTGTCAATACGAGCAGTTGGTAACTTAATGAGAAACAACAGAAGATAAATAGCAGTATAAATAAAATAGAACGCTTCTATAATAATTTGGAGATGAAGTTATTTTAATGAGAGATATTTGTATTTGAGATCGCATATTTTATCTACAGTGGAAGCCAATTGAAATTTCCCCTTTTGTTTTTGTTACTATACTTCTTTTACTTTTTAATCTACTATATATAGTGAGAAAGCCCAGAACGCGCTGCATCTTTCGATATATTTATGTTAGACATCAAACGTAGTTTCAAGTGTAAAAAATGTATTAGAAAAAAAGCGATATTTTTTCCCACTACAATATTAGGTTCCCATAATGTTGTAACATTTTTTATTTTCTACTTATTTCGGCTTACATAAATGATAAAATCTTGAATTTTGTTTTGAAAAGATGCGTTATGAAAAACTCTACAAAAACTGCATGATTGAATTCTTTTCTACCTGTTTTAACGGTTTTTCTTATACTCAAAACGAACAACCTAAATGAAAATGTCACTTATCATCATATTGAAAATCTTTGGAAAACTTTTCTGATTTACTATAGGAATTGGTGCATACAGCTTTTGTAGAGTTTTCGACGGCACATCTTTTAAAACAAAATTCAATATTCTATCATTTTCTCAAGTCAAGATATATGCAAAACAAAAAAGTCTTCCAAAGATTTTCAATATGACGGGATGTGACATTGTCATGTAGGTGGTCGTTTTGAGCATAAGAAAAACCGTTAGAGAAAGGAATTCAATTATACAGTTTTTGCAGAGTGTTTCATGGCGCATCGTTTGGAAAGAAATTCAAGATTTTATCATTTATTTAAGCCGAGATACATACAAAATAAAAAATGTTACAACATTGTGGAAATCCTGTAGTAAAAAAAAGGTTACTTTTTTCTACTACAGCTTTTACACTTTAAACTGTATTTGATGTTTAATGTAAATATACGAAAAGGTGCAGCGCGTTCCGAGCTTTCTCGCTATATATGGGCATGGCCAGTCATGTGATACCCCATTTTGATACACTCCTATTGTAAGGATAGAACATACTATTGTTCGGGTCATATAAGAGAGGATCCTAGATAACCCTGGATTGACCCGAACAACATGATGTTTTATCCGTACAACAGTAGAGAAAAGCTACCAACTCACACGATAAGCTAGTAGCTTTTCTCAACTATTGTACGGATAAAACATCATCTTGTTCGGGCCAATCCAGGGTTATCTAGGATCCTCTCTTATGTGACCCGAACAATAGTATGTTTTATCCTTACAATAGGAGTGTATCAAAATGGGGTATCACATGACTGGCCATGCCCATATATAAATCGGATATGAGTGGAAAGAAGAGTCTCAATGTCAATGTTCACTTTGTTATCGATACATTAATTTATTTGATAGTAACTGACAAGATCGATCTTCATTATGAATCTAAAGAAAATTAAATATTTAATTATCTTTTATTAATGGTTTTTCTTCACTTTTTTTTCTACATGTATAAACTTTTTGCTGATTTAACAATTCGGGCATTTTCCCACTAGCGATTCTATAGTTCTTCTTCTTCTCCTCCTCTTAGCTTCTGGTTTGCGGACATTTTTCCTTAATTGAAAAAAAAACCATTTACCGTAATCATGATGTTCTATTAATATGATAGTCTATTCTAAGAATTGAAAATGATATTTTATTTGCATTTAAAAAGTTGTTTTTTTTTTTAACTTTTGATTATTAAAAAACATTCTAAACATTTTTCATCGTTCTTCTTTAGGTTTTAGTAATTATGTATGAAAAAAGAATGCTTTTTATTTGCAATTAATTTCTAAAGTGTTCGATTTTCAAATATTAAATTCGCTTTATTTATCTTGAATTTTTTTTTTTCACGTAAAGCAAAATATGATCACTTTTTATGAATTAGAAAAAGTATCAATTAACTGATGATATCGAAAATAAAAGATGGTTTGAGTTTGTTATAGTTAATCGAGTTGATAGACGAATTGAAACATCATTATTTGAATATTTATGTAATGATAATTGATAAAAAAATTCATTTTGTTCCAAAATCAACATTTTGAAGTTTTTTTAATGTTACTTTTGATGTTGGAATATTTGATTGATTATAACGCATTTCATTTATACGTCTATTCATATGTCGACAACATAATGAAAAGATTTTTTCTAAACCATCTTTAAATGTTTCATTAAAATAACCATATAAAAATGGATTTGCTATTGCTGATATCATACAAAGTAAAAATCGTAATGGAAGATATTTAGATAATTCATTTACTTTTTTTTCATGAGGCGTCTGATCATTGCCTAAAAATAAAACTAAATTAAAATAGATTCTTTTAAATATGACACTTTAATTACCTGCTTCAATGTGATAACGATTTGCATAAGTGAACACAGTATATGAAATATTAAATGGTAACCAACTAATAGCATATGATGATACAATGAGTAATAAAAGGACATTATTTCTTCTTTGACGACTAACTTCATGACGTAATGAGACGATATTATGACGTCTGATCAAAAATCGAAATCGAAAACCTAAACAATTTTAATTAATAAAAATTCTTTGACTTTTTTTTTTTTGTTTTTTACTTAATTTTCTTCGAACAAATAACAAAAAATATTTTATTTTTGTAAAGTAATACTATCGGAGTTTAATAAGAATATTTAATCAATAGAATGACAACAAAATAAATGTCATCAGGTTTTTTTTTCTTGGAAAATTTCAACTAGAAGATTCAAATTCTATAGAATGTTATTACGAACAAAATTATGCAAACGTTATTCTATACTTTTCTTACTTTTTACTAAAAAATTTATAACATTGATCCTCTTAGAACTCATTATTTCTCAGAAATTTCATTGATTCATTATTAAATTTTGTCTTTTATCATTCTAATACATTTCAGTACTGATTAAAATATATTAAAACATAAACTTGCTATTTCAATAATTCAACCTTGAAAATTGTTTTTGTTATTTTTTTATAGAAAACTGTTCTAACTATTGTATTTAGCATCTTCATTATCATTGACATTGAAGAAGGCTAACAATTTCCTTGAGAAGAAAGAAAAAGAAATACTTTTACATACGTTCTTGTAATTTAACCATAATTTGATAATAAGTTATACAAATAATTGAAATAGGAAGGATAAATTGAAGAAAAAAAATAAATATCGTATATACAAGACGCCAATCACCATGTTTAGGCCATGATTCATGACAAACATGTAAACGTCCATATGTTCTATAATGATTTTCTTCACATAATTTATCTATTGAATTAATACACGCAATTTTAGTCATTGTTTCAACGACAACTTCATCATAAACTTTTGATGAACGTGAATATATAAATAGTGGACTAGCTGCTGCAATAGCTAATAACCATATTCCAATCATAATAATAAATGTCAAAAACGTTCCAATTAGTTTCTTATGTGGATAACAAACAACCAAATAACGATGAATGGATATTGCAACTATAGTTAATGACGAAACGCATACATTTATTGCTGGAAAACTATCAGCTAATTTGCAAAATGCAGGTGGAAATGTCATATAAGTATTTAGAGTTCTATATGTATTTAAAGGCATTGTAAATAGGCATAAAACTAAATCACTTAATGCTAAATTAACAATAAAACAGTTATATGGTGTATGTGGTGCATTTGATTTACCAATACATGATATAACAATAATAACAAGAGTATTTCCAACAATGCCAAGAATACTTTCAATAAATGATATCGTAATAAATGGCATTAGTAACCAATGAGGTAATGATGTAACTGATTCAACATCAGGGAGTAAAAATTCTGGTGACGTTAAATTTGTCATTATTGTGCTTTTGTTAAATAATAATTCATGTTCACATATTTACTGACTATTTATCTAAAGAGATGATGAAGTCTCTATTTTTTAGCTCATTCTTAATTGCACATAAAAGAAAAAAGAAAAAAAAGAAAAAGAGAAAGAGAGAACAAAGAAAAGAGTTGCCTCTAGCACCTATCAGCTTTCACGGCGATGAGCTTTTTTTTCCATTATTTTTTCAATCTCTTGACACAACCTGCTTTCTTCCGGAATCTTTATTCATATTCGTTCTTGTCATTATAACAGTGAAAGCCTATATTAACTTTGTCATGCGTATATTTTTCACTGCTTTTCTTTCATTTTTTTTTGTTTCTTCTATTCATCTTGAAGAAGTTGATGGACATTCACAATCATTAACACATTTTTGTTAATGATGATGATATGTTTTGCTTATATATTGATTCTTGATTGCTACTGCTACTATGAGATCATGAAAATAATATAGAAGGATTATTTTACATAATAAGTACATAAGAAAATAAACAAAAGAATGTCGATTTGTAAAATAACTTGTTTTATAAACAAATTTATATAACTTTAATTTTTATTCTTTATATACTCAAATCAAGAGAACAATTATAACTAAAAAATAATTATTTCTGTCTAGCCTTTAAGAACAGAAATCGTCTATGATAGATCATTTTTAGTATTTAGAAAAAAAAACAATGTAAGATATTCTTAATGCAAAATTCAACAAAATAACTAAAGTTAAATTTTTAAAAGTTATCTTATTCAATATATAGAACTGAAAATATTATTAATAACTTTAGTTTTTAAAATGTTAAATAATAACATACAAAGTTCTTGCCATTTAACTACAAAGACCAATAGAGTTTATAAAAAAACGCATGACTACTAACATTTTTCATCGTACTTAGAGTTTTTTTTCATTAGTAGTTGACTAATATAGTGATGGTTTATAAATAAAATATTATAACGAAGCGGACAAAAAAAAAAGAACGTTTTATTGAGAACGAACATTAATAGACATTCATCATACTCGAGACAAGATGTTATTACTAATATTATAGGTAAAAAAAACACATCCTAATCTAATATGATTAATGAAAGACAAATAGTTAATATTATCGAAAAACGCAAAATATTTCTACAATCTTTAATGTGATGAGTTCTTACTTTTAAGTTGAATATCTCCTTGTATTTTCATTTGCATCTACTATTTATGTATGGTTTTATGCTTAGATCGTTTTTATAAGATTTATTTTTGTAAATAAACTAAAAGAAGATATAAATATTCAAAATATATCATTTTCTATAAGGTTTTCATAAAGTTTGTTTTTGAATTCATAGTAAAAAAAAAAATTCTGATATAATTAATAATAATATATTTATCACTTGAACCATGATTGATTGACCTTGCTTATTAACTAAATAATGTTCAGCTGACACTTCTCTAATATTGTTATTCATATTAACAAATATCATGGCATCTATACATTACATATATATTTGAATGGATTCTTCTTTAGCGTTATTCTCTCTTTATGTCATGATTAGCATAAAACGTATTCTCTTTATATAGTAGAAAACACAAAAGTACTATTGAGAACAGAGCAAGAAAATTATTCGTCGAGATCGACTAACTGTTTTTCTGATAATTGACTATTTCGCTATGATCGGATTTATATAGATGAGTACTGTTGAAAATCGTCGAAAACTTTAATAAGCTTTATTTCTTAATATATTGTGACAATTAATATTAACGGATCGAATGTTAACAGAAGCATATAAATGTTTTTAGGTTAGAAAATTTAACAAAAATCATAATTTCTCTTTATTTTTTGCTACTAAACACTTTGAATTGAATATAATTAAGTTCTGTATAATTATTATTGATCTGATCGGATTTAAGCTATGGTTGAAACTTCGAACATTTCATTATTAATTTCCATACATAACTAGATTTATTTAGTTTAGCTTATTAAATTTATCGTCTTTGAGTCGCATTACATACGACACTAGAGAAGTAAATGCGGATTTGACACACAGGAAATAAAAAAAGAAATGCTGTTTCTTATTTAGGCATGCTAATAATTTGCCGAAAATTGTGATATTTGTATAAGAAATATCATTTAGTCTGCATCCCCTATCGTTCTTCTTGTTATTTATTATGAATATATAAATAATCAGCTTACTACATCCAATCATAATTGTTTCTCTTAATTTTATTTAGAGTCATCAAAAGAAAATAATATTTACTTTCTGTTTGAACTTTTCTTTCAAAAATTTACATTTAAAAAAAAAAAAAAAGAAACATTCTAATGAAAATGAAAATTTTGATACCAATAGCATTAATCCACCTTCTGTGATGAATGATAAACTTCTCGTAGTCTAATTATTTTTTTTTAATATGCCGACTAACGTCAGTTCATATTAAAAACAGCGTTTATATATTTATATTGTCATCACCACATTTATAAGTTCTTAATATTCTTTTCGTTGTAGAGACTATTTTTTCATTTGCAATTTAAAGCAACCAAAAAACAATAATAATGATTGATTAGATTAATATATTTATTGATTAACAAATGAAAAAAATATGTCAAAAAAAATAATTTTCTGACAAAAAAGAACACCTCGTTTGCATAGTTCTTGATAATAAACTGGAAATATGTTATTTTCTTCCACTTTTTGGCGTTCCTAATTGTGGTCGACTTGCATTACTTATGTTGATATTATTCAAATCTGTTTCCGCTATAAACATAACAAAAAAAAGATATTAAAAGCAAGAATTTAGATATAAGCATATGTTTTCTTATATTACTTACATTGAGCATTTGCATAAAAAGGAGCAAAAAAATCTTCGGCTTCTTTACTTTTATTTGTAAATAATTCACGTGCATTTGAATTACTTTGATTTTCATCAGACCATTTTAGTGCATCATTAACATATTTTTCCATTTTTTTCTATAAATAAAATCTTATAATTTCTCTTGTTTCATTAATGTGTTTATGAAAATCACCTTATCATCTTTATTGAGTTTATTCATATTTTTTGTTGGATCAGCAATGAAATCTTTTGCACCATTGATAATACGTGTAAATGTATTGCGTATAGCTATAGAATTTAAACAAAAGCAGACAGTCAAAAAACAAACAAGAGTAGCTTAGATATACTATTTCATAATTCTTTTTGTAAGAAAGAAGAAGATTGAATATATCTTACCAATCCATTCTAGATAATCAACTAAATCATTATGATGATATCGTCTAGCAATATCAATTGGTTTTTCTCCATTAACAGTCTTGTGTTCAATATCACCTCCAGCTGATATTATATATTTAACAGATTCTAATTGATTCCATACACAAGCAAGATGTAAACTTGAATATCCTATTTTAAATATGTTTTTTTTTTCAAGTAATTCTTCTAAAAAAGAGTTTTTTTTTACCCATTCCATTGGTTAAATTGATTCCATTAGTCATCATTGTTGCACCTCTTTCTGCTAATAGTTTGACAGCTTCATGATGACCAAGCATAGCAGCAAGATCAAGACATGTTCTCGTTTGATCATTTCTTGCTTGTAATAAATTATTCTGTTGTATAGCTTCAAAACGAATATTTTCTACATTTTTTGTTGGTGCTGTTAAAATTTCTGTTAAATTTGGAATATTTCCATGGTAAGATGCATCAAATAAAGTTTCTGTTAATTGTGGAATATTAAGTTGTTCAAGTAATGCTGCTCGATCACGTGCACTTTTCTATTAAAATATTTTATTTATCTATTTATTTATTCGAAATGAACGACAACAAAAATATTTACCTTTTTCACTTCTTTTGGAGGCTAAATAGTATATATAAAAAAAAAAGAATTATTTAATATTTTTTTTATATGAAATATTATAAATAGATTAGCAATAAAATAATATCATATAATTTTAGCTTACAGGAGATTTAATATGAATTCAATTCATATCTCGCATATTAATATTGTTTTTACACCTCCTGTCATTTTCTTTAATAATTATCATATAACACAAAAGAAGGAGATGAAAAAGTTTATTCTTATTAAATTATCACGTACAATTGAAGAATATCAATTAAATAGTAGAAAACTATTGACAAGTTAAAATTTGTTTTAGTTTTATTTATTTATTCTTTTTTTGATTAATTAAAATAAATAAAGTATCAAATTCATTTATTATGATTTCATTTGACTAGTAAAGATACAATTAATTCATGACAGGAAATTGATGTCACAATTATAGTGCATAATTAAAAGACTTTATTTTCTCAAGTGTCAGTCAACATTAAAAAAAGAGATACCTAGAAATTTATGTTGGTATAAGTTTTCTTGAATATGAATCAACAGCACGTTCTTCTATATCATGATTGAATTAATGAACATGTTATGATGTGTAAGATCCGGTTTTTCTTTTATCTACATCACAGTTTCACGAATAAAATAATATGTGACGAATCTCTTACCTTCTCATTACACAGTAAAATATTTTATTTATTTAAAATCGAATATTTGTCTAGGTATATCGTCCAAATAAAAAATTTAGAATTCTTTAAGAGATTAGCAGACAAATTCGAATATTTTATTTTAGTCAGTTGTTAACTTCTAAACCTTTCAGTAAATATATTTAGATGACAGAAGAAAATCTTCATATTAATTTTTTATGTTATGTTCAATGACATATGTATTCCAATGTTCAGATTCATAAACTTATCCTCCAAGTAATCATAAAACATAAAATCGACTTCAATGTCATTCAAAACAAAACCAACGAATATAAATGCACCTGTCAGGAAACAATTTAATTTTTTTTTCTAACATTAGAATGAAATACCAGATAATGAGATGCTGATTGACTCATAAAGTCTTATTTCCTCTACAATTATGAGACACATCAGTAAGTCAGATATAATCCATTAGGAATTCTGCATTTAACTCTTAAAATTCAAGCGAGTTAATATTGCTCATTGGCTATATGCAAGGCGAAATATGAGTACTCAAAAGCTAATTTAGAATTTAATTCATAATGCTAATGTTACAAAGAACAAATGTAAAGTCGTTTTTTGCAACTAAACACTTTTACGACACATAGGAATCCAAAATATTAACTCATAAATTTAGAAATTACGATAGGTTTTACACGAATATAGACTGTTAGACTAAACTCAATCGATTTTCTCTGTTCAAATAAGAGGTAGATATAAGTCAATACATAGATCAGCGGTAGAGGTAACTGAAATTTTTGTAAAATTTCCAAAAAACTTCTTCATTCCGAGAAATCTTCTTCAAATCGAAAAAACCAAAATAACTATAGCGAACACACTGATAAAAATTACAACAAAGCATTCTTGACAAATTAGTTTTAGGTATCAAAGGTTCCAAAATTCAACAATGTATACTTGGTTTTGATAGCATAGTGATTCGAAATGTAAAAAGAAAATTAGTGGCAACTCAAACAATCGCATTACATCTTTCATTCAAATGTAAACTTAACAAATATTCGATAAAGTTTAATGAGTTTGTAGATTTTACCTTTAAGCTATCAAGTACGTGTTATGTAAAATCAGAACTTATTAGAAGATATAATAAAGAAAATTCTAGAATTTACAATACAAAAATAATTTCTATAAAGACATTTATTCTTTTCAGAAACGACAAAGTTCTAGAAGATTGATTTTCTGCATTAAAAAAGGCATTTTTCGGTACAAGAAAAATTCTTTCTTCTTATTTGATTATTTTCTTAATTATAAAGCAATAATAAAAATGCTTGAAAAAAATGTCTAAGGTCTTAGTATTACTTACAATGCATTTCAATTATTTTTTTCACTGATCCGAACGTAGTATGTTAATCATACAAGCATCTATATTATTACAGATCTGTACTTTGTAAGCAATACCATGTTAGTTAGTAATTATGACGTCACGGAATGCTTTCGGAAATAATTTTACATGTCTAATCTTATTACAACGTGGGAACACTTTATACCATAGAAGTTATGTTGAACTTGTTTTTCTATATACACAATATGAAAGCCAAGAGTTACTTGAAAATCATTTTCTTTGTCACGAAATAGTTATAAAGTATAATTTTGTCTATTAGGTAAATAACGAAGAAAAAACAAGAAATTTGCCCTGTACCAATATATGACCTTGTTGATCGTATTAAAAAATTGATCGATTAAAATTCTGTCTATTTTTAAAAATATGTATAAAAAAGAAATAATCTTTTTATTGTAAATCATCAAGATTTTCTTGCTACATCATATGATAAATTTTGAATTTTAATAAAACACAGGTGATCTTATAAAGATTCAATATCCAACGCATCATTCATTATGAAACAGTTCTTATATTGTCAACTTTTTAACCTATGAATACATAGTAACTCAAGTTTTTCAAAACAAACTCATGTGTAAATGCCGTAGGTTTTAATTCATCTATATCTGTAAACTGCTCCTTGACTCACGGAATATTTTTTTATGTGAAAACTTAAAGTTAATTTAGTCTTTTTTGCATATGTTTTTTACTTACCATTCTAATTTATTAACGTTTGTTTAATTATGACAAGTAGTTCTATTGTTTTTTTTTCACAGATGTCGCGTATACTTCCATTTTCTTTTCCGTTACTCATAGCAACATAGCAATAACCTCACTGGGAAATTTTTATAAACAATTCTAATTATTAATTTTTTTTGAAAATGGCTTTTAATATATATCATATAGGACATTAAAAAATTTATTTTCCAATACTTAGTAACTATTGGAGGTCAACATAATAATGGTGGATAGGAAATAGAGAAAAACAATTAACTATTATATGATTCATATTATTGCATCGTTATTCGGCCATGACAAGGAAATAAGCCAAACAAGAGGCGACTATTCCTTATACTCATAGTATTGTAAACAATGGACTTGATGAATGCACTTATAAAGAACATTTGTGTAATTATTACTTCGCGTTTTGACTTTTCTATTTATAATTTTAACATAAATGAACGTGTTTAAGTTGAAGAAATATTTTTTTTTAATGAATTCCTTTTCATTTTTAGATTATATTAATAGAGAAAAAACTGAAAGAAAATAAAAATATTGAATTATGTCAAGTGGACGAGATGAGGCGGTTACGGTATAGATCAAAAATAAAACTTAATTGAACATTTCATTTAACTAATCTATATTTGAACGTAGGTTTTTTTGGGAGATTTATCTCGTGATGCAACAAAAGAAGATGTGGAAAAAACATTTAGTTATTATGGAAAATTGAGAAATGTTTGGTAAGATTTTATTTTGTTTGTTTGCATTTTGTTTATTTATTTATTTATTCATATTAGGCTTTCACGAAGTCCATGGGGATATGGTAAATAACAAAAAATTTCATAATAAAAAATAAATATATTTATTTTTTCAAATAGGTTTCATTGATTTTGAAGATCAACGTGATGCAGCTGATGCAGTTAAGGCTCTTGATGGAAAGTCAGTATTATTAATAATTAAAAATAAAATAAAGTTTAGTTTTTTTTTTTTTTTGTAGAATGATTTGTGGTTCACGTGTTCGTGTTGAATTTTCACATGGTCGCGGTCGATCAAATCGAGGAGGACGAAGTCGTCGAAGATCGGGTAGTCGATCACCTCGTGCCAGAAAGCCTTTCAGTCCACATGATGTTTGCTACGAATGTGGAGGTAGGTTTTTTTTCATTATGTTGATTCTTGTTTTTAGTTATTTCGTACTTTTCAAAGATAAAAAAAAAATTCAATTTTATCGGATAACAGTTTGAGAAAGGAAAATTAAAAATAAATATCAGAATATCTTCTATACTTGATTTAGAACAATGGAAGCTCCGTAACAAAAATAATCTCATGTGAGAATAATCCGACCTGATATCGGCCGTTTGAGCTTGTATTGGGCGCACAAAGATGTCTCGACAAGACAAGAAAACGTCCAAAGAAGTTTGTCTGATGGACCTTTGGAATCAAGTTAAGATCATTTTACTGAATATTGAATCTACCTTTAATTATACACCGAAAAACAAAATTTCGCCGTTATATAAGTTGATTGATCTATAGGAATATCTTTAAAATTTCAGCTGAAACGATTGTTTTTTTTTTGTCGAGATATCGCATTTCTAAAAAAAGAAACATAATCACTTGTCACAAACATAATACAAAAATCGAGTTTACTTGAAATTTAGGCAAAATTTGACGTCAAAATTCTGCATTTTCATTTTTCAATAGATATGTCACAGACACTTGCATTTTAGATCAAAATAAAATTAGACAAATTTCATTTTTTTGTTTAAAAAGAAATTAATTTTCAGTAAGAGAACACAACACGTACTTGTCATTTTTATGAAAATGCAACTGAACATTTGTTTTTTGACTACAGAATTTCGAGAAAAGATACTTCGTTGTTTTTATTGGAATTTTCTAAGACAAACTAAACTTCAATAAAATTTAAACATAGTTTAATATAAATATATATAACCTACGATGCAAAAGTAAATGCCGAAATCTCCAGTCATAGTTCTCCGCTTAGCAATATCTTGGAAAATATTTTTTGTTTTTATTGAAAAGAACAATGTCTGAACTGCAAATTTTGTACGAGCCATATTTTTCTAGAACGAATCTGAGACGGAGGAAAAGCCAAAAATCAAACCCCTCTAAAAAAGTTCTTGCAAACTTGATCCGTGAGCAACATCATATTTTTAATTTCTCTTTTTTTTTTTA
Organism: Rotaria sp. Silwood2; assembly: GCA_905329745.1. Lineage (NCBI taxonomy): Eukaryota > Metazoa > Rotifera > Eurotatoria > Philodinida > Philodinidae > Rotaria > Rotaria sp. Silwood2. The sequence goes on along the minus strand of CAJNSZ010000090.1, from coordinate 343 downwards.
ATGTCAGGAGAGAATGAAAAAAATACTTTTCATGATGTTTTATGTAGTCTAAAGAACACTCTTTCCAATCATATATTGGAAGCCAAATTTGCTTCTAGTTTTAATATAAACCCGTTGCTTTCTCTGAAAAAGACTGAATAATCAAATTGTTTTTTTTACTGTTTGGCCGTTTTGTAGCGGTAAAAAAATATTTTTTGAATTATTTTTTCAGTTAAATTTCTATGATCTGACATATTTTGAACAAATAATGCAAAAGAAATCGACTTCATATATCGTTTCTGGAGATGGTGACTGATATTCTTTCACAATGATAATTCTTGGAAAAAAAATCGTTTTGAGAAAA